>CAOLHI010004173.1:0-130971 GCA_948474755.1 Ctenosaura bakeri
TACCAAGCCCGGTACCAATGAGGTGGGCGGTGCGGCAGCCACCGACACCGTCGATGGAATGGTTGTTGGTTGTCCTGCTGTCGATTTTTCAGACATAACAACGCAGGCCTCGGGCTGCTTTTTTGCTCGTAAGGACTCCTCCCAACGATGCGACTTTAGCCTTGACGAGCAGTTTCAGAGAGTCTAAGAAGTGAACTCTCGACAAATAGAGCAGGCCCGTACGTTGTGGGTTTCCCCCAAACAAAAAAGGCACTCGCGGTGTTTGTTGGACAGGGCGACTTTCTAACCACAAGAAATACACTTTTTGAAGAGGGCTGACATAGACCGGGAGTCTAAAGCGGGGGAGAAAAAACTTGAAGGAGGAGAAGTCCGAGAAGGTGAAGAAGTCAGAGAAAAGCGATGAAAAGGGAGGGGGTTCAAAATACCAAATCAAGTCTGTTATCCAAATCCGTAGTCAGAGTCCGAAAGTCCCTTAGTCAAGCCAAAAAACGCCAAGAAAAACAATCAAGCACAAGCCACTAAGAAGAACCTTCTGTTCACTACGGCGGACGAGAAAGAACTGAGGAGTGACCGTTGCTCGGCGGGCTGAGCATGTGCAGTACCGGCATGGGGGAGGGGTTCTCGCCAAGCTACTGAGCTCTAGAATCTTCCGAACGCTACCGCGCACGCGCGAAAGCTCCTAGTGTGTGAGGCACAGAGACCACGAAGAAGAACTATTTTTTTTAGGTAGTGCGCATTTTCTGCAAATGTTCTAATGTCATCTGTATTTGCATGGAATAATCCAACTGAATCAAAAGGTAGATCTTCTATCATATTTTTCACTTGCTGGGATAATCCTGATGATCTCAACCAAGCATGTCGTCTTAGCGCTATTGCGCCTGCAATTGCTTTGCCACTACAGTCTCTTATATGTTTAGCAATAGTAATTTGTTGTGAGGCTAGGCAATAAGCCTCTCCATATAAAGCCGTAGTTGTCTTTCTCTCTTCATCTGGTAGTAAATCAATGAAATTTTTAATTCTGCTTCATAGAAACTCCCATGCAGGCAGTGTAGTTTAAAATACAGAATAACAATGCAGTGTTAGAGTATGATTTTCTTCCAGGATTGTCTAATTTTTTCCCCTTCTCTATCTGCAGGTGTAGCATGCAGTTTCTGAGATTGCCTGGATTGTGCTGCATCAACAGCAATAGAATTCGGTTTAGGATGATGTGTTAACCATTCTTGATTGCTTTCTATCAAGCAGTATAAAGACTCTAATTTTTTTGAAGTGGACAGTATTGACAACAGTATTATCCACAACTTTTTTACAGTCTGTAACAAATAAGGCAAAGAAGCCACCATTGATGAAATAGGAGCCTTATTTTGCAGATCCTGAAAAATAGGACCTCTTAAATCTTCTTTTTGTAATTCTGTTTGTAGATTTAAAGATCTAGACATCCTAAGTACCAAATCTGAAAAAGAGCGAACATCATCCGTAGGTGATACTGTCTCAGCAGACAATACAAAATTCGACTGTGCCCTCTCAGTATTGACAGACACTTGCAATGAGCTTGAGCTCAACACTGAAATAGATCGGACAGAGCAACGATGTGGAGATTTGTCTTGCCAGCAATCTCCTTCCTCTTTAGATAAATCGCTATGCTTACTCCCAGATCTATTATCTTTTTCTCTATGTGATTTCATTTTTTGTGAAGTAATATCCACTGTTGTGCAACATTGTAGAGACGCAGGCCGTGATTTTGATCTCCAATAAGATGAATTGCAGTACCTATCATCAGATTCCCCTTGGTATGTGTAGCATTTTCTATAGTAGTAGTAATCATCTAGATAGGGAGAGTAATCTCTTGAATCAATTGACATGTCATCTAAGTAGCATTCATGGTATCAAGACAAAGACCTTTCCCTATAGCATTGATATTGAGAGTGGGAATGACTACCCAACCTCGATCTTCAACTGGAAGATCGTGGTGGTGATGATGGGGATCGTCTCCGATTTTTAAGCATCTTTGTTTCAGGTTGAGGACTTTTATAACCCGACACTGAACAGTCAAGCTCCTGGGATCGCTCTTGGTGTTTCGAAAGCGATCCTACTGAAATCTGTGGTGAGGTATCCACAATCTCCCCTTCAGATTCTACAGTAACCTCTTGAATTTCAGTTATTGAATTGAGAGCTTTGTCCAAGGGTTGTTCTGGAGACAATGTTTCAGTCTGTATAACCAAAGATAAACTTTGTTGCCAAGATGGGGTCATTTTAGGTGAACATTATTCCGAAGGAGTTACTTGTTTACAGTCCTTTTTATGCTTACTTGAAGGACTCTCTTCCACAAATCCCTTAATTTTTCTCTTCTTATTGTTATCTTTTCTTGATGTTTTGACTCTAATCAGGAAGCAATGCTGGTCTGTGTTCAGCCCTATGAGTGCTTGACATTTCTGAAACCAGCTCTTGAGATCGAGAAGTTGAACGAGACCTTGGTCTCGACCTCTGTACCGACATTGAAGTTTGTTGTTGGGAAGATAAGGAAGAGGATGCTTGGGCCATTCTAGATGTATGCTGTGTGAATTTAGAGCTGGCTCCAAGGCACTTAACACTTGTTCCCACAGCAAAGCTTTCAAACGAGCTGTGCTGTTGCGTCTAGTTTGTGGGGTAAACACTTGACAATACCCATAAGAGTTTACATTGTGGCCCTTACCCAGAACCAGGGGGCACTTTGAATGGCCATCTCTGTCGGGTATCTTTCCTCTACATGACATGCAACGCTTAAACACTGTGGTTGCCATACACAACTAACAATAATATTAATCAATAATCTTTTTATTACCAGCCAAAACGTCTACAGAAGAAATCGTAAGACCAAGAAAAACTTTGCCAGAAAAAGCATTAATTTAGAAAGTTCAAGAGAAAGGCTCCTTAGCCGCTGCTGTCGCAATGGAAGAAAAAGAACTGACTGAGCAGGAAGGGTTCTTTTATAACCTTGGAGAATGGGGGAGTGGTTCTTAACTGCCAAAATGTCAACTCCTAGAACTCAAGAAGATTTTCCGAATGCTGTTTCTGCACAAGCTCAGAATACCCCAATTGTGTGATTCACAGAGACCACAAAGCAGAAGGAGCAATAGAAGGTCATGTGAAAGCCCATTACTACAGAATAAGACATTGGCAAGTCCTGTTGCCACACTTACCTATTGTCTCCAGGAGGGTAAGAAGGAAGAAACAGCTCATGGCATCAACATCAGCATATACAGAAATTTCTGTTTTGGGCTTTTAACAGCCACATAGCAGTAACACTTCTCAAAACTTATGGTAGTGAGAAGTGATTTAACTATTAAATTTTGCCTTTTTATGTCATGCATCTGTTAAACGTAAGAATTAGAACTGAGAATGGGGCTGCGCATAGTGGGCAACTCCTCATTTCTTTTGTCAGGATTCCTGAACATTCACCAGCTGCATGACATACAGAACTGAAGCCTTTGTCGGTATCAAGGTACAATTATGGGGAAAGCTTCCTAAGTTTGCTTTTAGCTAGTCACTTAAATTATTCTTCTAGAAAACAACTGGCAGCCCTACTTGGGCTAGGAAAATATTTGGAATAGTATTGCTTCTTATTCTTCGTTAATAAACTGTGTGTCTATTTAACAATTGCCCAAGATGCAGACATTAACAGATTATGCTGTTTTTATCAGCACATCTCCATGCTGGAAGAAACTTCATGTCATAATGCCTGTTACACATCTGTAGTGGGCACACAACCTCTTCCCATTTAAAAAAAAAAATGACAGATGTAGTCATGGGAGAAAAAAGCACTTGTTCAAATTAGTCTTGTACCATTACATCATTTTACAGAGTCCATCAGGTTTAGGCAGCCAGTAGGCATAGGTGCAAGAAATCTTGTAAGGTTACCACCCCCCTCGCAGTCCTCTTCTTTGAACTAATATTCCCCACTATTTCATGGAGGCCCTGGCATTGCAGGTGGATCCCTGAGTCACCCATGTTTTGGCATAACAGATTGATGCTGTATTTTTATCCTCACTGCTACCTTTTAAATGCTTTTAATTTTTTTCACAAATAGTGCTCTTATTAATTGGATAGTCTGCCCAGCGCTTCAGACTCAGGCTTCCTTGATTGAGTCTATCTATCTAAAGTGGCTTTCCTCTTTTCCTACTGCCTTCCACCCTACCAAGCATTCATTGTCTTTTTGAATGAGTCATGTCTCCTGATGATATGTCCAAAGTCTGACAGCCTCAGTACAGTAATCTTGGCTTCTAGGGAGAGTTCAGGCTTGATTTGGTCTAGGACCAATTTATTTGTTTACTTAACAGTCCATGGTATCTGTAGAACTCTTCTCCAATACCGCATTTCAATTTTCTTCCTACCAGTTTTCTTCACTGTCTGTCTTTCACAACTATTCATAGAAATTGGAAATATGATAGAAAGGGCAATCTCAGCTTTAGTATTCAATGTTACATCTTTACACTTCAGGATCTTAGCTAGTTCCTTCATAGCTGCCCTTCCGAGTTCTAGTCTTCTGATTTCTTGACAGCAATCTCCATTCTGATTGACAGAGCCACGGTATGGAAAATCCTTTAACTATTTCAATGTCTTCATTGTCTACTTTAAAGTGATGTAATTTGCCTGTGGTCATTATTTTTGTTTTCTTTAATGTTCAGTTGTAAACCTGCCTTTGCACTTTCTTCCCTGACTTTCTTCAGTAATCATTCTAAGTCTTTCATCCACAGCTTTTCATGATCTACACAATTAAAAGCTTTGCTGTAATCTATTAAGCACAGGCTGATTTTCTTTTGAAATTCTTTGTTATACTCCGTTATCCATGAAATGTTTGCAATATGATCCCTAGGGCTTCTTCCTTTCCTAAATCCACTGTGGACATCTGCTTCAACCAAGTTGCCATTGTTTGGCATTCCTTCCTTTGCTGTGACCATTGTTCTCCCCGGGAGAGGGCCTGCTCTCGAAGTACATTCTGCCCTATAAGTAATCCTAGTTTTTGCGGGTCTCTTTGGAGAATTCCCCTCCATGCTAGCAGACCGGCACTCTGTTAGTTGAGTGATTCCCTCAGCCATCTCTTTGCTGAGCTCTGTTCTTCTCACCGCTTCCCGGACTGAAGACTTCAGGATAGGTGCAGTATCATCGCCTCTACATTCCCTTTGCTATATCCCCTATCCATTTTTCAGCTCTTCTCCTTCTCAATAGTCCTTGGGTGCGTGATTGTGTGTTTGCGTGGTACTACATTCACTTAATAAAATTCATTTATTTGGTATATTTATCTGGCTTTTGCTTGGCCTGACCCCGTAAAGTTGGGTAAAAGATCCTGCTGGGTAACCCTACCCCCTCATTTTGCTATTGCCAGTGCTCCACTAATTTCTCCAACCTTTATAACTTGGAGCAAATCAAGGTGTCCCCCATGGGACCCCCAGAAGTCAGGGTAACAGAGTGGTGGAGTAACGCAGGCAACCTCGGCACCCCTAATCTGAGTGGAAGTCAACCCATGCAGAATAGATCGGTGCTGACGTAGGGAACGACCAACCAAAAGCCTAGAGTGCTAAGAAACATGTGTGTATGCAATTTTGGAGTGACTGAGCCACAGGGCTACTGTTGGGTTTGGGAATCTCTCCCCCTTTCTATCTTGGTTTGTGTATGGCAGCCGCCCCTACGAGATCACTAGCGTAGCAGTGAATCACAGCAGATCGCAAAGGCTGTACACAAGCTGTTCTGGAAATCTCTCCCTAACTTGGGGACTATCGTGGGTTGGGATCCTGAGCACTAGGTGCTAGGCCAGGTTTAGCCCACACACACGGTGGAGTAGGCACACGCGACTGCAAGGAAGGTCTAGAAACAAAGCAAGTGGTGAATCCCGCACTGTAGGAACACGTGGGTAGTGAGTCCCACAGAATTTGCAGAAACGGGTGATTAGTCCCGTAACAGCAGGAGCATGGGTGATGAGTCCTGGACTGCCAGGAAGTGTAGGTTGGGTGGTCATTCCTGGCCTGAATCAGGGTTTTAGAAGTTTTCCCAAGGTAGAGGAAGGCACTCCTCACCCGAAAAACTAACTTAGGGACAATTCAGTTTAGTTCCTCTCCCTCTTCCCGTGCTGCTTGACCAGGCGGCACTGTAAATTCCATTGAGTTCATGTCTCCCCCTTCATCGCTAGGCGGACTCTAGGTGGAGGTTTTTACCCACAGGATCAGGGTGATCCTCCCAGTCCCTGAATCGTGCCCTGGTCCTTTTGCCCTAAACTGTTGAGGTAGAAGTCCGGGCTTAGACCAGCAAAAGAAACACTTTGGGCAGCTTGTAGCTAGGTTCTTTATCACCACCTTTCCTAGAAGAGTTCTGTAGTGTTCGTCTCCCTAGAAACCCCCCAGAGATCGAGGTGATCCTTCCCATGCCGAGCCTGGTCCCGTTTGTTAGTTTTGGGTGGCTGTAGTTTGGTTCGCAGACTTCCCTTTTCTAAGGAAGTTCGAGAGAGTTCATGTCCCTAAAAAAACCCCAAGGGATCTCAGTGATCCTCCCTGTCACTACAGGCCTGGTCCCATTTTGACTAAGAGGAAATGGAAGCTTTGAGAACCGGCATGGAGGTTAAGAATCTCATGCAAGAGGAGAAGGTAGCGGGAAAGCTGGAGCACTGGTCCTCCGTAAAGGGAAATGCCCTTGGAAGGATTTTAGCTTCCAGACTTCCAACTCCTTTTCCACACTGCAGGAGGTTTACCTCCAAGCTAGAACTGTGAAGACCCCTTTTGGGCCTTCCAAGGATGCCCTTGCGGCTTCAGTACTTTGGCTCACTGCGCGGGATGCCTCGAGCGAACTCGTGGTCGCCAAAGCCCAGATTGAGGGAGGGAGATTGCCCAGCTTCAGGCTGAGAACGAGGTGGTGTGGGCAGACAAGTTAACATTTGCATCTGTCATGCAGACCATGTCCCAGAAACTTAGTGGGATGACCCTCCAAGCCCAAACTTGGAAGGAGCGGGCCGAGTTGTTAGAGGATGAATTGGTCCAATCGAAAACTGCCACCAAATTCATGGCGAAGCAGTTCAAAGAGCAGCAAGAGGTGGTCAGCCACACAGCTTGCCATCAAAGGGTGGAGGAGTTGGAGAATGAATTGCAAACTCGGCAGGCCGTCATTTCAGCAGTCTGCCCAGAGTTTTTCCCTTCACTCCCCATTGCTGCCCTCAAGGAACCACTGCCTGAGGACACAAAGGTGACCCACTCCTGCAACCCGGACTGGGTTGATAGAAGCGCTCCCATTCACCCAGTCAAAACCCGATCCATTATCAAGGGAAGGGTGACCCCTAGGGAGGATGAGGCAGAGGAGGAGACCCAAGAAATAAAAAACAGAATCCCCTGGAAAGTCACAGAGGCCAAAGCAATTGCTGATCAACTTGGCCCCCTTAATAGGAACATTGGGATCATGTGGCCAAACACAGTGATCCATTCAAGTACAAGTTCAAGTTTATTGCATTTTAGCAGCCAGCCATTGCACAAAATGAAGGAATAAAATCAGATTAAAATGAGAAAGAATAATCCAGCCAATATACATATAATACATAATCAACAATAAAGAAATCACTTTCCATACCCCTCCTTGTTCTTTATAGCACGTAATTGTAAGGCCCTAACAAGAAATTTAGATGTTCTGAAAGACACATATTTCACAGTATCAGATAGCAGAAAACAAACTTTCGCAAAGGAAGAACTTCCCTTAAAAGACTTCAATAAAGGAAAAATATACTTGCTCCTAAGATCATTGTAAATAGGGCACTCAAGTAGAACATGAATTAAATCTTCTATTGAAACAGAGTTGCAAACACATACTCTGTTTTCATAGGAACATTATTGTACCTGCCCATCCGAATTGCCAGTGGGAGAACGTTCAATCTAGCATGCAGAAAGGCTAACTTCATTTTAAAAGTTGGAAGATCAACCAGATAATGAGGAAGGGGTGAGTTTAGTGGAATGTAAGAAACAAAAAATGTATTAATTGGGGGGTTTAATCTAAAGTCATCTGGGATTGCATTGCTATATCCTTGAGTCTTTGGAGTATAAGAAAATTTTGCTTTATCATACCCTTTGAGTCGGGAAAAAAGGAACAGAAAACCCCCAAATTCATGACAGCCAATTGCATTTTATGCATCCATGAATTTGGACCAGGCTCTTCGAGGGATTTTCCCAAAAGGAGCTCAGATACCCGCTTAAAAATAATTTTTAACCAAAAAAGGAGGGCTAATCTAAGAGCCTCTGTTTTAATTGGCATTATACCTAACTCTGCACGGAGCAATACTAATTTTGTGGAAATGGGAACTGCCACAAGTCTGCGCAGAAATTTATTTTGTGCTCTCTCTAATATATCTAAGTTGGCCAGAGCCCACAGTGGGTGCTCCAAACAGCAGTTTAGGCAGGACTCTAGCCATAAGTTCTAAAGTGGGTTGAATCATATTCCCCCCTTTTTTGTGCGATAGAATCTTAATAATCCATTTAATGTTCTTTCAGCTAACAGGGTACTTGATTGAACCTGTGAAGACCAATTACCAGTCCAGTGAAAGACCACACCAAGATATTTAAAGGGGGGGATTTTTTAATTTATTCCCGTCAAGTAACCAGTTATAAATTTTTTTGGATTTGCCGAATACCATCACTTTTGTTTTTTGGTAATTGATGGAAAGTTGTTCATTCTTACAGTATGAACTAAACTTTTTAAAACCTACGCAGGCCTACTTGAGTATAGGAAATCAGAATAGCATCATCTGCATACAATAGGATCGAATTTTTCCGTTTTTCCAATTTTAACTGGGAAAAATTGGTCACCTTTTAAGAACTCAACTACATCGTTTATAAATAAGTTGAAAAGAAGGGGAGCAAGCAAACACCCTTGTCTTACTCCTTTAGAGACAGGTATCGAGTCTGATAGGTGTGTACCATCAACTCTGACTTTCAAGGATGTATTTGAATAAAGGGATATTATACATTTTAGAAGGTTTTATCAATACTCATAGTTTGAAATTTTAAACCCCAAAAGACGTCCCCGTGAAATAGAGTCGAAAGCAGCCTTCAAATCAATGAATGCCACAAAAATATGCTTTACAGTTCCTCCCAGATATTTATCAATAACATGTTTCAACATAAAACAATTATCCAAAGTTGACCTGCCTGAACAGAAGCCAGCCTGTTCTGGGGCCAACAATGCATGCTCTTCCACCCAATCCTCCAATGTATCTAGAAGAGACCTGGTAAAAATTTTTCCCCCAGAAACATCCAAGAGACTAATGGGCCTATAATTTCCTGGATCATTTCTAGGACCCTTTTTGTAGATTGGAACTACAATAGCAGATGACCAATTAGGTGGTGTAACTCCTACATTATTAATTAAAGAAAATAATGAAGCAAAAATTGGAGCCCACCAGTCTAAAAATAAATAAAAGTCTGATGGAAGGCCATCTTCACCAGGTGCTTTACCTTTCTTTAGTCTTAGTATTAATGAATTAGCCCTATCTACAGAAATATTTTCCCAGCTATGTTCCCATCTAGGTCCAGTATAATCCAGGGGAATAATCTTAAAATGGTCTAATCATTAAATAGCTTTCCAAAATAGCTTTCCCAGTTGTTTTTAGAAATAGTTCCTTCTAAAATTGGAGATGCCCTTTTTTTCGGGCTTTGCAATTGTACCCCAGAATTTTGATGGATTCTTTTGCAGGAGTGCTAGGCTTAGTTCCTTCCACTGTTCCCTGTAATATATCCTTTTTTTCTCCCTAATTAATCTTTTATATTTTTTACGAAGATCATAGAAGTGTGAGGGAATTACAGTGGAGTTAGTGGATCGATATAATTTGATGGCTTTTCCCATTTGCCTTTTTAATTCCTGAAAAGTCTTTGTCAAACCAAGCATTATTGCTTTTGGTTTGACAATTTTTGAGTGGGATCCTTTTTTATAAAGGGGGGTTCAGAGAGTTTTTTAATTGTGCATACAACTGATTTGCAGATTCAATATTGGATGCTTAAACCCAATTTTTCCTTAATTTCAGAAATTCCTCAGAGTAGAGTCTCTGTTGCAAATCTGATTGCAACTGGGGATTCCATTTGATCCTTTTATCAGAGGTTAATTGGGCTTGTTCAGAATTAAGGTAGTGAGCAGTATTTGTAACAGTACTGTTAAACCACTGAAAGGGAAAAATTTCTAAGTGGCTGGTGATCACTACCAGCAACTGGATCAACTGTAAAAAAAGGAACAAAGATCGATGCTCATGTGAAATTAACACATAGTCAACTGTACTCGCTCTAGAGTTATTTATAAAAGTAAACTCTCCCTTAGAATTATCAAGATGGGAACCATTTATTAAAGCTAGATTTAGTTTTGTCAGTAAAGTAAAAAAAATGGGGCCCAAAAATCATTAATCTTCTTATCTTTAGACTTTCGAATTTCCAAACCTTCCCACAACTCAGTTGGGCCTCCTAAAACCCTAGCAATATCTTGGTTAGATGAACCTATGCGTGCATTAAAGTCGCCAGCAATTACCAATGGAACTAAAGGAAATTCATACTCTAACTCGCATAGATATTTTTAAAACTTATACCAATAATTTGGATCATAATATGGTGAGGTGCGGGGGGGAACATAGATGTTAACAAAAATATAAGAGTGGTGTATATTTTTAATAAAAATGGCCATGGCATATGGAGCTAACCCTTTTAAAAGAGGAATAATTGAAGCTGAAAAAGAAATGGATATCAATATAGCCAGGCCACCACTCGGTCTACCACCTTTAGAAGAAGAATGTGCAGTGTTTGAGTAGGCCACATATCCAGGAAGCCAAATATCATGCTTTAGCCAATTTCCCGGAAAGCAGGACCTGAAATTGCTTGATATAGTCTAAAAAACACAATCCTCTAGTTTGTTCCTCCAGCCTGCTAAAATTCCCAAAAACAAACAGGAAAAACCCCCGATATTGAATATATTGATTGTCATTTTTGTGTCAAAACCTGGATTTCATTGGTTTTCTGAAGTTACCACCGACCCATTTATTTGTAAGTAAGGGTTACAATGTACTTGATGTATATCGGCAAATACAGTATCTTTGTTTATAGTTTTTCCTTTCATCTGATTCATAAGACTCCAAATTTTTCCCATCTCTAACCAATTCGCTGTTGTTTTCGTGCTTGACTAGAGATGGTATTTCTATTACTGGGAGGGGATTCAAACATTATCAAATCATTCTGTTCCAAGGGGCTGAAAAATAAAAAATTCTTTCCTACTCATCACAGTTAGCCTTTTTTTTCGCCCAATCTTGTTATGATTGCTTTTTTTTTTTTTAGTCAGGGGTAAACATTTATAAGAGTCTATTAACTGCTCTTCTTCACTGACCCTAGAGATATTAAATGGGTCTTGTGGGCAGCCTTTCTCAAAAGAGTTTGTCAATACAGGGTGTTGCTGCATGCAGTGGAACTCTTTATTAGGGGGGAGCAAGGGTGGAACTTTTAAACTACAATTTTCAAACTTAAAAGTTGATTTAGAACCATATTCTCCCCAAACCTTGGAATTATTCTTTACTGAATGGGATAATAAAGGTTTCCTCACTGTATCCAGAAACACTCGGGAAAGGGGGCCCCACCCAACCTAATAACAGAAGCTTTCCCCCTTTTATAAAGAGGGAAGGTATTTAGCCGATTAAATACTAAAAAATTTTTGCGTTTGAGAAGGGGCGTATAAAAAATTGATAAAAAGAAAGATCAACTGCCTTAATTGGTAAATGTAGTATAGTACTGATATGCTTCCTAGCACAGCTCATTGTATTCCACCGAGGAATGATTTTTCTATAAGGGAATATACTTAAAGCAACCTGATTAACCTGAAGAGAGAGATTCATATCCTTTAGAAAGTTCTTAGCTACAGGGAATGAAGGAAGCTGGCTTGTATGAATGGTATTTGCAACTTTGATACCATCCTGCTTCTTAGTGATCATTTTTGAAGGAAATGTATGACTTTCCCTTTTTATAGTGGAGGTAAGACAGTCTAGTTTGTCTGAGGGAAATTTTTTAATTCACTATAAATACTTTTTACAAATTTTGCCACCAGATTATATTGTTTTTCTAAAAGCATCCTATCATTAGAAGGAGAAATAATCTCCTGAAAGTCATCATGTCTACTCCCATCTACTAGGTTGCTTTTAGTTGTATTGTTTCTGCCTTGTAGATACTGGGGCTCTAAGCTTTCCTCTTCTAGAACATCAAACCTATTAGAGATAGGAACTGCAAATTTAAAAACATCTAATGGCTGCCTATCAGGTTTAAAAAAATCATCAATCTTGGGCTGCTTAATTTTAAGGGGAGAAGAGTAAATAGGACTTCCCCCTTTCTTTTTTAGAAGCCATATTAATTGGCTTTCAACTAGAAATTAAAAAAACTGGGTTAAGTAAATAATGCTTAATTAACTAAATAATTAAATAGCTAAACAGATATGTACACATATATATGACTATAAAAATAGAAACATATGATTAACATATATCTGAGAATCTAAAAGAAATGAAAAAGAAGAATGAAGTCTAAAAAAAATACTGTTTTCACAAAGAAGGCAGTGCAGTTCAATTTTATGATCCTGAAGCAAATAGGCTGAGTAGCATATAAAACTCAGGGTGCACCTCTTTAACTCAGATCTGCATCCAGACTGTTGTAGGCAGCAGCTGTTTGGGCTCTTCTTTCGTCTTCGTTCACAGGCTTTATCAAAGTTTCATCAGAACTCCCCAGAGGTAATTCCTCAGACTCAAAAGCAGGGGCTATCAGCGTTATTATTGTCAATATCCACTGCTAGTTCAGTCTCTTCTCTACCAGACGCTGCAGGACCCTCAAACAAAGGGATAACGAACAGTTCGCAGTTCACAGCTTGCTGTCCCACATCATCAATCAGACCTTAAAGGATGGTAGAAGGCTCTATATCCTCCCTTCCTCCTCCTCTTTGTCCAGCCAACAGGTAAAGATACAACCTCAAATCTCAAGCCTCTGCTCACCACTTTAGCATTTCAGCTGTGAGTTCCAAATTATAGGCAAATAAAGATGATAAGGACAATGCCAAAAATGCAAACAGCTATGGAAAAGGACTGTTGTATATAAGCTTCTTTTTAACTTGAGTAAATATACCATCAGCAGTCCTCAATCCAGATGAAAATGGCAAGACAGCAGTTCTTAAGGAATAGTCGTGAAAGAAATGTTTTTCTGATGTAAACAACCCAGCTGTAATTTGCCTGGGCTCCACTCTGCCCGCACTCAGCTAGCCCTCAGCTGGCCTTCCAAAAGCTTCAGGTAGGTTAATTGTCAAGTGTCACAGCTCCCAAATAAAATTTAAAATTTTAAAAATTAAAACCCTAAGTAATAAAAATTTGGGGGTTATTAAAACCTCAAATTTAAAACTAATGTTTAAAAGATTCCCAAAGTTAAAAAGGTTAAAAAGATTAAAAGAGCAATAATAAAAAAAAAAAAGCATCAACTTGCTCACTAAAATCCAAGTTTTAAAAAACACCATTAAGGACTAAAAAACACAACAAGTTATTCCTTTCTTCAATTGGACTAAAAAGAATACCAAACCCCCCACTGCACTTACGGGTAGCAGACCAAAGCAACAAGACTAACCAGGGGGCAAAAGCTTTGCTTTCTCCACCCCTTCTTATAGAAGCAGTACATAAAAAACAAAGTCAGTGGTGCACCAATTTAAGCAGCTAAAAATTGCACACTGAGAAAAACAAATGTACAACAGAAATGGGTTGGCATCCAAACAGTGAACTATGCCAAAGATAACAAAGGATAACAAAAGAATAAACAAAAGGCTAAACTTTCAGAGGAGCTCTTTACAGCAGCTGCTGCCTCGTCCAGTGATCCATTCACACCCCACGGCCAATGGTCAGGACCTGACCCAGCTGGCCCGGCTGTGCATGTCCCCCTCTGAGCTCCTCACCCTAGAATCAGCCATTGCTGCTTGTAAGCTGGTGAGGCTGGATGCCCATGATTGGATGAGGGAGATCATCAGGATCCTGTGGCCTGGACATACTGCAGGAGTCCTGTATGTAATGGAGCAACAGGGCCCCAAAGAGAACCCTGAGGCTTGCGTAGCCAGAAAGCAGCTTCTGGCTATGCTGGCCAACAAGGTTCAGGTAAAACAGGGAAATTGGAACTTTGACAATGTGGAGTTCAAGATGCTCCTTTACAGAGGCTTGAACCACAAAGCTAAGATGGCCCTAGGTCTCATCAAGACCACACCATAGGACAATTTCAACGCCAATCTCTGGAGAGTCTCAGATCTCCTCCATGAGACTGGTGCCCTGAAGTCCTCCCAGAGGCCCCATAGGAGGGAACAAGGGAATTGGGAGCCCATACAGGAGGTGACATACTCCAATTATGGGGCCCATTTCCAACACAGAAAGTCAGCCCCAGCTTCAGCTCCCAAGGGGAACTGGGACTCTCGTCCCCCTCCAAAGCAGGACTCTAAGGCTAGACAAGACTCTTGGCAAGCCAGAGACTCCCGAGGTTCGCCCAACAGAGCAGGGAACCCTGTGCCCCAGCCTCAGGCTCCCCGGTCTACCCCGGACACCAATGCTCCCCAGGAGCAGTCCGGAGGGTATGGCCCCACGAAGCAGACTTACTCGAGGGAAAGAGCAAAGCTTTGGGAGCCCTGAGAAAGCTTGGGCTCAACATGAGCCAGTCTGACCAGCAGCCAGTCTCAGAGCTCATAGACACTCTGATAAAACATTCACAGGTGGGAGGAGCACAGTCTGTGGACGCTGTAACCAATGGCCCTCCATCCGCTGGGCACTATCCCAGTCTAGAAGCACTGAAATAGGGGTGTCCTTGGTCCAAGAATCTCCCCAAGGACACTGTGGCTCAGCTGACGCCAGACAGATAGGGAAGATTCTGGGTGAAGGCAGGCACTGTGACCAACAGGGACAAGACTCCTGCCACTTTGCTTGTGGACTCTGGGGCAGCACTAAATGTGCTACACCCTATATTAATGAAGCATGGTAATCCCACTCCTGACGCTATCCATTTGACCGGGTACGGCGGGGGGGGCACCATGCCAAGGTATGGACAGACATTTCTCTGTCCATAGGGGAGTTCTGGTCCAACCTGGAGGCTTGTGAGAATCAGGGAGAGGACAAAGGCCTTTTGGGCATCGGCTTCCTCTGAGGCAACAAGCTCACAGTGGACTATGCGAATGGTCTCCTATGGAAACTAGATCAGGGCCCCTTGAAATATCAGCTGTCCATCACTACGCAGCCATCAAGGCGCCCACCCCAGTGCACAACCTGACTAGTAACCCCTGGGTGCAGGATTTCCCCAACATATGGATAAAGGATAAGATAGAGTGTGGGAAGGTAAAGGATGCCTGTGTCCTGACTGAGGGTAGAGATCTGCCACCCCAAAAGCAGTATAGGTACCCTGCTGAGGCAGTCATAGGGTAGACCATTGAGGGGCTCCTCAAATGGGACGTTGTCATCCCTATGCAGTGCACCTGCAGTGTGCCCTTATGACCCTTTCTAAAGGCCGATGGAAAGACTTGGAGGATGACAGTGGATTTCACGGCTCTACATGCCACCACTCCCCCAGCGGCCTCAGTAGTAGCCAAATATAATGAGATCCTGGCAGCCATTGCAGCCAGTGCCAGATATGAGCTACCCATTTCTGTAATAAACAATTTGAACAACCAAGAGAAGTAAATGTGGGAAAGATATTGTGCTGCTAGTTGTTCATATGTTGAGTCAGAAAGGAAAAGTGGCTAGGTTTGGAGATGACAAAAAGCAATTTTGTGAGGTGATTTCCTGAGCAGACTACAAAAGACATCAGTGTTATCACTGTGTAGTGTGGAAAAGACTTGTAAATTAAAAGTGATGCTGCGGCAGCAAAAACTCTTAACTTCCTATATGAACTGATGAGGAAAATATTTAGCACATGGTGGCTAATAAATGAAAACATCAACTGAATAATGTGTTGTACAGACACAGTTCATTATCCTGTTCTGTTACATACTGCCCAGAATCAAACTCCCTGCTGTTTTTCTTCCTTGAAATTACGGCAGAGCTTGGGAACCTTTGGTTCTCTGGAATGCCAGCTCCCAGATATCCCTGCCAGCATGGTTCATGGCAGTGGATTATGGCAGTTGCAATCCATAACTTCTAGAGAGCTAAAGGCACCTCACACTAGGAAATCTATACTCTGGGCTTATCAGGCCTAAACCAGGGAACTGTTCCAGTCTTTTAGAGAAGGCTATTACCAAAATCTAGATAAGAGTTTGAAAATAAGTTGCTAACTGTTCAAAAACAACATATACTATAACTGTAAAAAAAAAAAAAGCATTTAATGATATGAAGTCCTAGGGAAAGTACTGGAAATAAAATTGCCTTTTACTTTAAAAAGAATGCCATACTTTTATATTAAGCACTTAGATCAATAAAACAAGAATACCAGCAATAAAAATAGCAGCAATGTATAACAATATAAATAGGTAATTAAAAGACATAAAACTCTTGCAAAAGCAGAATTTCTGCCACTGGGTAAAGCCTAAAAAAAATTAAGGACAAAGGGTGAATATACTGGAAGTCTATAAAATTATATATCATGCTTTCCTCTCTCTTCCTTGCTAGAAGTTCTGCTAAACAAAGGGTTGTGTTACCAACTAAAATATATTATGCTTGATATTTTAAGGAAATGAATAAAAAATGGAAGCAGCAATGGAGGATCATAGGTAAATGTTGCCTGTATTCCCCTGTAAAATTACGTGAATGAGATAGGCTGACTGCATGAGGAAAGCCTCCTTGGGTCCTTATTATTATTACTCAGGTCATCCAATGAAACTGAACGGCAGAACAAATGATAACCTCTTCATATAATAAATGATTCATGGAATGAATTGACATGATACCTCGATGTCTTCAGCAAGAAAGAATAACGTTTAAGTGCAAGTCAAAACCCTGACGTACATACAATTTCTGAGTGTCAGCTTTTGGGGCAACACATATCTCCGCATGAGCGATTTGTAAAAACAGCTGACTGGCCACTATGGCTAATAAAAAGGCTGGATTAGTTAGACTGACTGTTAGCCAATTTTGGGGTGAGAGACTGCTTATATTCTCCGGAAGAAGACGATCAGGCGCTGAAACCTGGTAGCAAACTTCGCAGAAACAAGTTTTAATGTTTCCGCCGCCATCCTGAGGCGGGAGACGGAAGCGCAAAGCTTGAACAGTGGGTTTCATTTGGCTTGACGGTTCGCAATTTTCGCAGGCCTGGATGAAAGTGGTAACCCTTTCATTTTATGTTCTGTCGATGAGGAAAAAGGGCTTTTGTTTAAAAAACTGACGGCCGTGTGCGCTGATGCAACGACTACGCGAGCAACGGGCACCCCGTCTGGGGCGAAGACGGCGTCGCCAGCGAAGGGCTGCATTTTGACCGGGGGAGGGGGAGGTAGTCGTCGCTGCTGCTCGTCACAGAGGAAGGAGGGTGCGGTTATGACAAGAAGTTCCGGGGAGTCTCTTTCTCGGCGCCATTGCCGCGCCCCCTGGCGGTCACACAGTCCGTCGGCTCGGCTCAGTCCAGGCAAGGGCCTCGTTGCCAGTTTAACTGCAGTCACGACGGCGACGAAGGAGGCGCCGAGCGCTCCCGCCCTCCTCCTCCTCCTCCTGCCTGCAACTCCCCCTCACCCGCTGCCCTGCGAGTTAACTCGGCGCCGTGCGCACAGGGCCTGAATCCGGGCCCGTTCCCCTTGCTGCTCCGCCACACGCCGCCAAAATGGATATGAAGAAGCGGATCCACTTGGAGCTGCGGAACCGGACCCCGCCGGACGTAAGCACGGGCGGGAAAGCGGGAAGCCGGGGACCACTGCCCCCTTTCTCACAGTCGAGCCTGGGGAGAGCGCGGGGGGCTTAATTCGAGATTCAGGGGGGTTGGCGGAGAAGGCGGGGGGTGGCGGTCCCTGCCAGCCTACGGCAGACGAAGGGCAAAAGGCCAGGCAGGGGTGTAGGAGAGCTCGGGCGAGCGGCTGAGGAGAGACTCCGCGGCCGCCATGTTGTTCCGCTGCTGCGTCTAATGGTGTGAGAGCGTGGGTTGCCTGCAGAGAGAGGCAGTTGGTGCCTCGCGTGCGCGCAACAACGGCCGCGTTCATCTTCTTCGCCGTCGGCGGCGCGCGCCGTCCTCTCCCCCCCTTAAACGGGCAACAGCTGCGCAAACGGGGCGCGCGCTTCGCCCTCGTCACAAGGGCTCGCTTTCTTCGGTCAACGCGCCCGCGCGGAGGCTTTCTCGCCAGTCATTCCCCTCCCCCTTTAAATGGGCGACAGCTGCGGAGAGGGAGAGAATGCTCGCGGGTGCGCGCTTGCTTCCTTCTCGTCACCCCTCCGTATCGGAAAGCTCGTATTCCCGCCAAAAAACTTGCTTCTGTTCCCCGCTCCCCCCCCGCGCGCTTCCTTCCTCTCACAAACAGAACTGAGGGCGCAATTTAGACGAAAAGTCCCACTGGGTGCGAGGGAACGTACGTTCTGCCTGTGGACTTAAAGCCCTTCCAAACACACTCCTTTGAAGCAAACGACGTTTCAAACAGCTTAATAAAACACAAAACATTAAAAGGGAGTTAAATTCCATTAAAGCCACAAGAAGGTTGGAGCTTTACTTGTCAATCGCCATCAAGTCTGCTTCGACTTAATGGCGACTCTGAAGGAGAAACGTCCGAGACACCCCGTCATCAACGGCCGTGGTTAGATTCTGCAGAGTCAGGACTGGCTTCCTTGATTGACTCTTATCTACCTATAATATGGTCGCCCTCTTTTCCTATAGCCTCTCATTTTACCAGTCATTATCTGTTTATCCAATGAGTCCCCTTTTTTCACAGTATGGCCAAAATGGATAGCCTCAGTTTAGTCATTTTGGCTTTTAGGGAGAGTTTAGGTTTCATTGGCCCTTAGCCACACAAGCAACACACCGTTTTGGCACTCCATGTTACTTGCAGAACTTTCCTGGAGCACCACGTTTCAAATAAATTAGTTTTCCTCTTGTCATCTTACCTCGCTGTCCAGCTTTCACAACCACCTATAGAATCAGAAATACATAGCAGTTAGAGCTTTCCTACCGTATGTTCCTCCTTTTTGTCCAAAACACTTTGCTCTGTGCTTTTAACAGCAACCATGCTATTGTGTGAGTTAAAGTGAAGCCTTCTAACATTTATCACTTCCGTCTCTGTGTCAGACAGCTTGATCTGTTTGATTTCTGCAGTGACTGATGGCTGTTAGTAGAACAGAAGGGCCAAAAAAAAAACAAAATAGAACAAAAAGTAGGAGCCCCAGTCAGAGTACCAAAACACTGTGTGCACTTGTTATAATCTTTAGGTGCCTAAAGCCCATGCAGCTTAAGCGATATTTGTAGTGGGTGGGGTGCCCAAAGGACTGGATAAATACGTTTGTAAAAGCAGAAGCAGTTTCAGCCAGTTAACTGTCTCTAGAAAAGCTGGAGGCCCCTTCTGGTAGATGCGGCACAATCAATACTAGTGTTTGTTATACCCCTTTTTTTTTTACACACGTCTGTTCCAGAAAGGTTTTCAGGCCATTTGGAAAGTGCTTATCTCCTTGACAGTGAACTGCTGTTTAGTATTTTGCCTGGTTGACTGCTCTTAAGTTTGTGAAACTGTAGAGTGCTGTGGAGTTGCCCTTTTTAGTTGTAAAAGATGCACCTCTTATATAAAGCATAATAAGTGAATGGCTTTTTTAATATGAAAGGACTTCTGTTAATTAAACCAGATTATTTTAGCTATTTGTCTCTATTCTGTTAGCAGTCACATGAGAGTTTTGTGTGTATATTAGTGTTCATATGAGGGCTACAGGTTCAGCAAGTTGTAGTTAGCACTTCAGTATTTCTTAGGATGACTGGTGCTTTGAAGTAAAATTGCACAGTCCTGGGGCAGAGCTATGCTTCCTGGGCCATTTCCGCATTACGCTCTTATAGTGCGATTATTCCACTTTCAACATCCTATGGAATCCCAGGGTTTGCAGTTTAGGGAGGTGGCGATTGGCCCCTCCCTAAACTACAAACCCCAGGATTCCATAGGATGTTGAAAGTGGAATAATCATGCTATAAGAGTGTAATGCGGAAATGACCCTGGTTCAGGAGTGCATTTACTTCTGGGAGTGATACCTGTCAGTGCTTCAATGCTGTTCTACCTGCTGTATTTAAATAACTCTGCACCATGCTTGGATGTTGTTTAATCTATGCACAAGTTAACCTGTTCTGTATCAGCTCTCTTTTCCAAAAACTTCACCAGCAGTTTATAAAAGTATTCGATTTATATGTCCACTGAAGAGAAACGGAACAAAATGCTTGGCCAAAGTTCGAGCAATGCAGTTTTAGTGGCTGTCTGACATGGAGGGAAGAAAGGAGATGAGGAAATTAACTGGTACTGCCACCTTTGGTAGAATGAAAGAACTGTTCAAATAAGTTTTTTTTTTTAAAGGACATTCTTCAGACAGTTAAACACTGTTTCAGGAATTTCAAAAATTAAAACTAGTCCCCAAGCAGCAAATGTCTTTAGAGCTGTTCTTTTGTGTCTTTGTGTTACAGTTTTAATTCAGAAGTCTGAGAAATAGAATCTTATTTAAAATTCCTTACATGTGTCTGCTTAAGTAGATATATGTCGCTGAATAGAGAGCCAGCATGGTGTAGTGTTTTATACTTTGGACTACAACCCTGGAGATCAGGATCCAGTTTGCTATTCAGCCATAGAAACCCACTGGGTGACCTTGAGTATGCCACACAGTCTCAGCCCCAGAAAATCCCGTCATAGGTTCACCCTAGGGTTCTAATAAATGAGAAACTACTTGAAGGCACACAGCAACAACAAAGCTGAATATCATTTTATATATTTTGTATATTTGGGCTATTCTGAATATCTTGTAGGAAAATGGGTTCACAGATGACTGTAATAGATGTTTACTGAGAACAAGTCATCCCTTTCCTGTTAGCTTGGAACATTTGTCTTGTAGCAATGGTGAAAGATATGTTACATTAATTATGGGCTTTTTAACCTACCATGACAATGTGTTGTACAAAGTTTGCTAACATAACTATTCAGAATGAACTGGCATGCATCTTCCATAGTTCTACTAATAATTTTCTTTAACACTAGATTTAGCTCCTTTAAAAAAATTTTGAACTATTACTCTCAAAACTCAAATAAGCCTATGGAACTGTCTTGACTAAAGCAAGAAGTTGTAGTTATTTTGGATATATTAAAATTACACAGCAAGGAGAAGAAACATCAAATGAATTGGGCTTTCATATCTTTGTAAAACATATGGTAAGAATAAAATACTAATAAAAACAGCTAATCCTACAGATATATTAAATGGCTGGTGAGATTTGCTTTAATTACGATAACGTTAGGGTAGCAAACTAATATATGATTGGACATTTTTATGGCTTTAAGTTCTAGTTCTTAAGTATTAATGGCAAGATTATCTATACTGATGCACACACATCCTAGTGCAATACAAAGTAGCCCTAGAAAAATATGTAACTATACTCTACCTCCATGGGTGAGGCAAAGTTTGGCATGAGCAGATAAACTCCCTAGCACACTCCCTTTTTTTTCTGGATTTTTTTCCTATTTTTTCCACAAGTAGTGACTGTGGAAGTTGGATGTTCTTGACTATATTGGTTGAGAAAACTGGTGGTCAGGTCTTCTTTGCTGAAAAAGCAGAGGAAGAATCACTTGCCTGTATTAAAGTGTATTTTAAATACACTGAGCTTTGGCTTGTTAAAGGCAAGTGCTAATTATTTGATTAGAACTTTTCACAAAATAAATAGTTCAAGTCAGGGCACTCTGATTCTTTATACTATTTTGTCCCTTACCCCTTAAGTTTTTTTAATTGCATGTTTTGTACAGGAATACACAGTTCATAGTAAATGGCAATTCTGTGTTCCTTCTTGTAAACCTTATAGGGGTCATCCTTCCTTCCCTAATAAGGGGGGTATATAGTGTGCTTTATGGGTTGAATTATGTTATAGCCAGTTGATTTATGTGTAAGATAAGATCACACTGCTTAGTCCATAGTAACAAGTTATCATAGCCTCTACATATTTCTGTAGTAACTACTGAGTTTTCCTTACGGTCAAGGCCATAATCCTAAAGACACTTACTTGGAAATAAGCCTCACTGAGTACACTTAGATTTCCTTCTGAATAAATAAGCATAGCGTTTCATTATTAGGCTTTTGTTTCATGTTTAGCATGATATGAATGTCATTTGGTATAAGAAAGGGCCCTTGTACTATTTAAAAGATGAATAGCTTCTTCTGGAAGCTTTTAGGAGAAGCAGTTCACCAGAGTTGTTTGTTATCAGAAAAGTAGTGGGGAGAGTTTCAATGCTGCAAAAACAGCTAGATGGATAGATACATCATGCCTTCTCATAATCTCCTGCAATGGTCTGTTTCGAGTAGAAAGTTGTTCTACCCTTTTCATTTTTCTTTATTTGCTGTTGCATTTAAATTTAGATTGTTAGCTGTTTTGGCAGGGTTGATTTCTGTTTGTTTTACAACTTTTGAGTGGTTAATTGAATGCCTATATTTAACTTTCTAGAAAGCTTACAGACCTTAGTGTGATAGTTTGTCCAAATGGGGACAGGCATCCAAACTGCTGCAGGGTGGAGTTCATGGTTCTAGCTGCTCCATTCTGTTCTCCACCCACCTCCAAGTAGTCAGTAATTTCTGCCCAGTGAACATGGTTGGCCTCTCCCCCCCCTTGTGAGTAGGTGGGGTGGATTGGACACGTTACATTCCCAGTCCCAACTACATTTAATCTTTAATTTCTTCATTGATGGTAGTGAATATCCCTCACTGGTGTCACTGGAGAAATTTTAAAATAGCATTTCAATGTGAACCAGGAAGAAATTTAACTCAAAAATGTAGTGGTTCTTTCCATGCCTTAAATTTGTCTGAGTCTCTTCTCTTTCTCCTTTCCAGTTACTCCATTCCCCCTCCCATCTGGTTGTGAGGTTTGTTTCTTTCGCAGCATCTTGGTCTCTTAACATTCCATACCATTCATCATTTATGGGCTGTTTTTAATAGTACCCTCCCAGATGTTTTTGCTAAAGACTTTTTAGCATCAGAAGACCTCAGAACTACTGCAGGTTTGCTAATACTTCCCTCTTTGTGTATGGGTAGTGTGGTTTTGGGTACATAAATTCGAGAACAGGAAGACTGGAATCAGTATTAAAAGCAACAGTGGGTAATGGAAAATGCAAGCTTCTGTTCCATCCCACTTCTCATATTTTTATAATAATGCATTGCTGTTGTAGTTTAAGAGCAGACTTTTCAGAGATGCACACAGATGCATGTGTAATGGGGCTGATTCTTTCACACTCACTGAAGTTGCCTTCACTGAGTTTTCAGGGATTTCCTTCCACTCCCCTAGCCAAGTATGTAACTTGGAGCAGATTTGTGGGAGTCTATACATTTATACTGCTATGACCCAATGAATTACAAGAGTCTCTTGTAACAGTCATATAGTAATACCATAATGATGATGACTATTTCCTTTCCTTCGGAGGAGGTCTGGAGTTCTTAACTATCACTTATTCAAATACACATGTGAGACTGAATGAAAGAAAAGCAACCTTTTAGCAAAAGTAACAGCTTGAAGATTGGTACTACAAAATATATATTGCTCTGAGTAGAGTGAGCATTTTTGTTGGAAATAAGCTAAGTTCTGACTTTGATAGCAACGATGCTTAATAGTAAGGCTTGTAATTTTTTTTCTTCACATCCATTTTTAGAATGTTGTTTCTTTGTGCCAAGTTTATTTAAGTAATTATTCCTATTCCTACAAATAGGTAACTGGCTCTTAGCGAGTAATTTGCTAAGCGTTTACCTACATCAGCCTCTTTCTTGGAGATGGCCACGTGACCAAAAGAAATTGTCATAGGCTTGCAAAACTGAGGGCTATAAAAACTTTTTAAAAAATATATGCTGGTTTTATAGGAATTTGATGTTCTAAATCTAAAAATAATCTCAGATTGACTCTATCACATATAATTTTTTTCACAACTTCCTTTGATGTTTTTATGTTGTACGGTGTGTCTAAATGAAATTAATAGTGAAAAATTACCACATGATACCTAATTTGTGGCCAGCTCTGAATATATTATTTACAGAAACTATGGAACTTTGCAAAGCACTTTAATTTGCTGATACGAAACAAAAATCTGTTCAAGAGCACTAAAAGAAATCACATCAACGTCTGCACTTAAAACTGAGTAACAATTTAATTGATAAAAATATTAAATTTGTGAAAGAACTGTGTGTGGTATGACATTTTATTGTGCTTTTTTGAATTCAGCCTCCAAGAATACATTAAAAACAACTATAATATTAAAGTTTTTTTCACTGCAGGCCTGAATGCTATTTTATTGCTTGCTTGTTACATCTTCCTCCCAGTACTTATAGCCAGAAGCATTAGGCATGCCTAAGGAACATTACTCTTCCAGCTTTTAAGATTGACTAAGATTTCAGCCAGCACATGTCCTTGAATGTAACAGTTTTCATGATCTAGGGAACATGATCTGGATTAATTGTTTCCTTGTATATTGTTGTCTTACGATTATTTTGTGTAGGATGCTTTGTGTTATCTCCAGTTGGGACAGGCACCCACCCAGAAAGCTATGTTGCAGCCTTCTTCCTGCCACTCACCTCTTTGTACTCCTTGGCATCATCAGGTGATGTGAGAAGAGGGGAGGGGGCAAGCAGTGGTGAGGAAGGGCTACAATATAGTTATCTTGTAGTGTGTAGCAACTGCTTGAGTTGGTAGTTGCTACAGCAAGTTGAAACTTTCTGTATAGGTTGGCACTTACACGTGCTTATGTGTGGTTGGCTTTTATTGTGTTGGATATAGTCATACATGCTAAACAGGTTTTCTTATTTTCCCACTAGACGTAGTATGGCTAAAACATCCAAAATACAGGAATATAGATGTGTCTCAAATTAAAAGCACTCCAGAAAGCACTGTGCTTCACACCTTGATTTACTGTATTTGCAGACTCACTTTTTTCCGCAAATACGGTAGTTTCTTCTTCTAGCTAAAAGCCTAAAGATAGCCCTGTGGAAGTTACTTAATCTCTCTGCCATCCAGACATTATAGTATAGGACATATTCCTATCTTCTTTTTTTGCTAGCTTGCTTGTGTGTGTGTTTTTGTTTTTTGAAATTGTTTTGTCTCTCTCTCTCTTATACACTTGAGATTACTGTCCCTTTGTAGCCCTTTTCAGTGGCCTGATGTCCTTTCCTTTGTGCACTAGCTGGGACAAAAGAGCCAAGGTCTGTCAAGCAGGACAAAGACACTGATGCTCTCTCACTTTCCAAATCCTCTGCTCTTGTTCCCAGCATTCCTCCATGCTTCTTCCTCTCTCCAGGAGAAGCAATAGCCATGTTGGGAGGGGATGGGTACAGCTGAAAGTTCAGGTTTGGAAAGTAAGGAAGGGAGGACAAGTACCTTCATTCTGCTTGGCAGAACTTACAGTGCTTTGTCTTTCTGCATGATCTGTTAAGGGATAAAATTATGGGAGTCTTGTCCCAGATACAGCCTGGCAATCCTAACTGAAAGTCACTTAGTTACTGCAGAAGTATAAAATGCATGATACATGACTTGGTTTGGTATAAAATCATGTCTGGTATAGTAACAATATCGTTTATTCAGAATACAGTAAGTATACAATAATTGAACTTGCTTTTGTTTAAAAAAAATTTTTTTTTTAACACATGGAGCTACAAGGCCCCCAAACTCTAAGAAATAACTGAACTATAAGGAACCTCTTTGGTTCTGATGGTTTGAAGAGCAGGCAACCAGTGTCTCCCCACCCCGCATAAAATTGTTAACATTAGTAAACTAATAAAAATGATAAACATTAGTAAAACAAAAACAATTATTTTGTCCAAACTAGATCTCCATAGTCAGACATGAAACACTCTTCCCATAGCAAGAATTGAGAAAACCAAAGAGTTCACCAGTAAGTGAGACTCTTGAGAACAGAGAGAAGGAAGAGCAGCCTCTATGCTCAGAATAAGTCAGTTTCTTTCTCGTCGGTGCTCAGGAGCAGCTGGAACAAGACTTGGTACACACCTGCAGCCGGTTTGTGGCTCAGGAGACAAGAGTTGCCCCCAGCAACAGCTTGACTATTCTTGTTTGCCAGGGTGGGACCTCGTGTCATTACTTATTTGATACCTCTTTCCACAAGCCCCACCTCCCAGTTCATATGCAATGTAATTGCTAGGAAGGCATGTGTGTGTCATCAAAAGGATTCTGTTTATCAAAGATAACAGCACTCATTGTAGCTGTGCATTGAAGATAAAAGAAAAAAACGCATCTTTTTCTGCACAGAGATATCTGCATAGATGTATTTACACAGATGTTGTACACCAGCAGCTGAACTTAGCATATTTTCAAGGCATCTTGCTTGCATATTCCTTCTCAGCTGTGTAGCTAGACTGGAAACATGAGGGAGAAATCTCCCTAAAACCTGGATTCAGTGGCATGGTAAACTTTGTCCTGCTTAAGTGATTCAGAATACTCTGATTTTGGTGGCCTCTGTAATTGGTCCAGTTTGCAAAGCTGGGGAACTATTTGCATAATATGCACTAAAAGAATTCATTTCATCACTGAAAATTCATTCAGAGGTACCTTTGAAATAGGCAAGATTAAAGGTGCTGTCCTAAACACACATTGGTCTGAATCCTATTGGTTAGTTCCAACTAGAGTAGATCCATTGACTCAATTGTTGAGTGGTGAATCAACAACACATACATTAAGCTCACAGATTCAGTGGATCTCTTCTAGTTGGGACCAAGAGGATTCAGGCCACTGAATGCAGTGAGGCTTACATCTGAGTAAATATTTGTAGGGATGCAATGTGTAAGGGGCTTCACTAGGTTGAAACAGAGTGCACACAATAAACCAGCTTAACATTTTAATGTCAAATCAGTTTCACAAGAATGTGCGGAAAAGTATTTTTAGGAGCTGTTCTTCTACCTTGAGAAATCCTTCCCACCAAAACCCAAGTCTCTAGTGGCAAAACATAGGAGGAGAAGATGATGATAATGGTTAATCAGTGTATCTAGGTGGGTAGTTTTGTGTTGTATTTTACCTTTGTGATTCTTTTTATGCCAAAGTGTTAGTTTCTTTCTTTTTAAGGATGTGTGTGTGTTTATTGTTTTTATCTTACTGTAGGTCAAAGAACTTGTTCTTGACAACTGTAGGTCAAATGAAGGCAAGATCGAGGGGCTGTCAGGAGAGTTTGTCAACTTGGAATTTCTCAGCCTAATCAATGTTGGACTGACCTCTGTATTGAATCTCCCGAAGCTCCCCAAATTAAAAAAGGTAAGGACTCTGTTATTCCTTATTTTTGGAGAAAGACAGGGAAGCAGAGGTGGGGAATGGAAGGATCTGAACAGCCCTGCTGATTTTCATATCCATACTAAGAAATTTGTTTACTTGTTTTATTTCTTCTGCAGAATCAGAATTTTTATCTTTCATTTTTACTCAGGAACGGTTTCTTAGGGCTCATCTTAATAGTAATAATGGAATAAATATGTATTGCAGTTCCATGCTACCACTGCATAAGTCTTCCAGCTACAACCCACTCTCTTACTTGCTTTTTCTAAACTGATCTCTACACTTCTTTTGGAGCTCTGACCAAATATATAATCAGCTAAAGTGAGAAAGTGGTCAGAAAATTTCTGCTCCAAAACAGCCCTGGGGATTTGCCAGTTGGCTGGTATATACATTTGTTAAGTAGGAGTGCTGTTAAGATTGTAAGGAGTCCTAAAGGAAAGTATAGAAGAAGAATTCATGAAAAGCAGCCAGAAGTATTTCTTGGGGAGTATGATGACCAAGAGGAAGAGAGGGAGTTTCTTACTCTTCCTGTTTCTGATGATGATAAGCCTAATCTGGATTTGTTTAGTGCAGCACCAAGTGCCTTGCAGTTTTTAGGTATTTCCACCTTGAAATCATAGTAGCAGGGGAAATGGAATGACATTTTTCAAAGTGCTTGCAATTAACTAGAGGGGGTGTTTGTCAAGTCATGGTGTTATATGTGGCTTTATTTGTACTTCTCTCCTTTTCTCTTCACTACCCCCTCTCCTTGCTCATTATCCAGGCTGTGGCAGGATGAGTCATTTGCAAACAATATTAGCAGTAAATGAATGTGTAAGACAAATGATAAGACATATTACAATATGGTTAGAAAGTTAACTTGCGGATGGAGCTTTAAAAAGCATATACCAGCCACATTGGGTAAAAGGCTCTAACTTCATGTGTATCCAGTGTCTCCTTGGCCATCCACCACCAAGAGATGAATTAATCACTTTGTGTTGCATTTTTGTAATCTGTTGTAAGGTGACTTAGAGAATAGTTTGATTGAAAGGCAAGTTTCA
Source organism: Ctenosaura bakeri (assembly GCA_948474755.1). Classification (NCBI taxonomy): domain Eukaryota; kingdom Metazoa; phylum Chordata; class Lepidosauria; order Squamata; family Iguanidae; genus Ctenosaura; species Ctenosaura bakeri. The sequence continues at coordinate 28,433 of CAOLHI010004173.1, forward strand.
GATTTTTATAAAGTTTTTATAAATGCATGTGCATTCCTATCTGCTGCTGTTCAGTATTCTCGCTGTCAAACTTTGATTTTGCCATTTTATATAAAGGATGCCATTTTATGTACTATTGTACATAATGGGACTTGGGCCTCTACGATTTTTGTTATCCTTAGGGGATCCTGGAACCAAACTCTAGTGGATACCAAGTACATACTGCACATGTATATAGAGATGTGAATTTTCAGAAAATTTTCCAGTAACTAAAATTGTTAAGATCTGATTTAGCACATTTGATTTATGTTTAGTGTGCCATATTGATTTTATGTGCTCTATAACTTTCTGTATTTTCCCCCAAAACCTAAAGTATTTGAATTGATATAGGGGAAAAAAATAATATAGGATATAGTGTAGCATACTTGTTATATTCAACACTTTTTTAGGAAATTATTTTCATATTTTATTATTTTTATATATTTGAATAGTTTAAACAGTTTAAGATATGACAGCTCACTAGCCTCTGTTTCTTTAAATTTTAAGAAAAACATGAAGGTCCTGAAGTTTGAGAAAGTCTAGCAAATTTAGAAGTGGGCACCAGTGAAAATTGTAAAGTAATCTGAGATTGTTTGCTGTTTTTTCTTAGACAAATTCTGCTTCAGTGATGGATTTAAAGCAAATGATGTGGTGCTAATCCCTTTCTTGTCCCCCTTGCATTCATCCAAATGGATAAAAACATGATGAGGGGGGTTTGTAGTTGGGAGTCTGCCAGAGAAAATGTGATTGAGAAGAGTCTGGAAAGTAGAAGTGGTGGGCTGATTCTATTTACATTCTATTTCTGAAGCTACTTTTCCTAGCAAAAGTGATCATTGGGCTTTTAAAATGTGAATTTGCTTATAAAATGTGGTTAGGCCATTCAACTGTTTGTTTCTTAAGATGTTTTTATACTGGTTGAGACCGGAGAGCAAACATGTTTCACCAGTATTCCCAAATTTTGCTGGTGATAAAATATGTCAGGTTTCTTTGATCAGACATAGGATTACTATACTAAAATGATAAGTCCCTCTTAATTCTGCACTGAGTATTAGTATTAATATGGCATGTTCTATTTGTTTCCTATCAACCAAATTTTTAAAATTCAGTCTCCCTCTCTTAGATAATTTGGATGAAATTAAGATTTTTGCTTCTCTAAATACAGTTTGCTTGACATTCTTCAGTGTAACTGACAGATTACTCTTCTGAAATCTTCCGGTTATTTGTAAAGTGGGAAGCTGTTGAGGGTTCAGGCTGTATTGCCTCTCAGGAGGCCATGGAGTATACCCCCATGGCAACAGCCCTGTGCCCACACACACACACACACATACGTTTTTACTCCCAAATGCTTTCTAGAAAAAGCATGGGGCAATTTTGCCACAACTCTTCTTCCTGCCTAGGGCATTTTGGGCTCAGGAGAGTCCTTTTCTTTTTACAACAGGCTTGGAAATCAACTGCAAGTCATACTTTCTTCTATTAAAAAGGACTTCCCTGGGCCTAAAATGGCCCAGGAAGCAAAATGTGACAAATTTTGCCTCTAGTGCTTTCTAGAGAATGTTTTGCCTCCAGTGCTTTCTAGAGAATGCAAAAAGAGAGAGAGAGAGATTTGGGGGGAAAATTGGACCCTCTGGGACTCTGAAGGCCACCAAAACACCCATGGTCCCAGGATATTCCCATTACTTTTTTCTTCTCTATACCCTCTTTCTTTGCAGACATACCTCTTCATCCCCAGTTCTTCCTTCTCTTCCTTCCTTCCTGTCGCTCCCTGCCCCCATAGTTTACAAACTAGCCTTCTTCTGAACTTTTCATCCAAACCAAAGGTCCCCAGCACTTCTCTGGGCTCTAGATAGCACATTGCCAGTTAGAGTCCATCTGGAGAAATGAAAATGCTTGTTCTAAAGGCTTAAGAAACAGAAAAGAGAAGCAAAAGTTTCTGCTCTCTCATTGGAAAGTGGGCCTAAAAGAGAATAAAAAGTGGGAGGAAGAGTGCTGGGGAGTTGGGGATTGAGCAGAGTGCTGGTTGGTAAGGGAGAAAAAGAGCAAATGTTTTCTGGGGAAGGGTGGGCCCTAAACATACTTGGGCCCGGTGCATATGCCCCCCCCGAACCATGAATAATCTGGTTGTACTCAGGAATCTTTCCTGAAAAATAAATTTGGTGTGTTTTGTTTTTGCCTTGGAACTTTGTTCTTTATCACATAGTTAAATTTAGGCATCTTCATGTTGTTCTTGGCATAAGCAAGTCTATTGACTTCATGGAATTCAATCATTTTTCAGTTTTATAAGGCTTTTGAAAGTTAATGCAGGTTCCTGCTTCAATTTTACATTTATTCAGTAATAATGAAAATGATTAATGGGCTAGGTTATAACCCAGGCTTCCTCTGTATTTTTTTTTTAAATTGAGGTTGCAATCTTAAACACACTTTCTAATCATAAAGCCCACTTAAATGCATAGGCTTATTTTCATTTAGACATCATTAAAGTTTTTATCAAAGAGTTGTACTGAGTTGGAAAGGAGTGAAAACTGAATGTTTATTTTACTGGACCAGCTTTGATAATCCAAATTTATTTGAGAATTTCAGTTTGTTTGTGGTTCATCAGATACATGGTTCAGAAGAAGGTCGATAAAAAATAATAGTAATTGTGTACTTTTATTTGGTCATGAGGCTAATCTAAGAAACCAGTTGAGTAAGAGAACAGTGTTTCTGTTATGTGGAACTTGAGAGGCATGGCTAATGACTCTTTTTTTCTGTTGAAATAGATATAAAGGTCTTACAGATTGATTGGTTTTATTAACCCAGATTATAAAATTCTTAGAATTATATTGATCCGGATCAGATAGGATTCATGCTGAGCTGTCGAACTCAGAAGAAGAATGTTGAATAGCATTTACCATGTCAAAAAGTTGAAAATTCCCACAGGCTTTGTTTCTTTCCCTTTGTACCTTAAAATCATTTGACTACATAGAATGGATTTGAAAAATAAACTTAAAATATACAAAGATCTTAACTAACAATTTATATAAATTATATGCTGGGCTAAAGGCAGCATTGGAATCTGATCTAGATGCCACATTCACAGAAACTGAGTGGAGCCACATGTGGCAGTCTCTTCTCTATAAATCTTATTTCAGTAACAGTGGGAAAAAACCTCACTTAAGACAACAGATAGATGGTACCTCACACCCATCAAACTCTCCTATATAAACAATAATCTGTGTCCACTATTCCGCAGAGAATGCCCTGAAAGGAGTTCTCTTTTGCATATGTGCCTGTATTGCCCCCAAGTAAAAATATTTTGGACAGGAGTATTAAAATTTATTTCAGAGATGTCCAATCAGGTAACATACCCTAGAGGCAAAATAATAAAAATCTTACTCGTAAACTACTCATTACTATGGGCATGGGAGACATTTAAAGAATCTAAATATTCAAAAATGTCTCAAGCAGGTGTGGAAAATAACATATAATGAAAAATTAACATCTAGGTTAGAACAAACAAGAGACACAGTGACAACTTCAGGAAGTATGATATCTCTTTGTTATCTTTGCATACAATAAACATTATTCATATAGAGTACCCAAAGAAATCAAGGACCTCTAGCCTTCTCCCTTTCAAGGATGTAATGATGTGAATTTATGTCAGTATTTCATGCTAGAATGTATATGGTCACCTGCTGCTCCTGTAGTCATCCATAGATGTCTCAGACCTGTAGTACAATACTCCACAGTATTAGATCACTCTTAATCCACTGTCCCAGTTATTTATACTTATTCTTTTTTCATGTGACTTATTTGTTGTATATTCATATTACATTATGTTTCACTGTTTTATCTGTTTGAATTTCAGCTATAATTAAAAAAGATATAAGGACTGCTTGTGTGTTTGTATGTACCTCGAAATCGCCTGTCAACTTATGATGACCCCATGAACTTTGTAGGGTTTTCTTAGGCAAGGAATACTCAGAGTTGGTTTTAAAGCAAGTTCTTTACTCTGAAATATAGCTTACAGTACCTGGTATTTGCTGGTGGCCTCCTATCCAAGTACTAAGCTCAGACAGAATCTGGTGGCTTTAGGGTATTTAGGCCACGAGGGTCTATTTACTGTACACTGAAACACAACCTTACACATGCCTGCTCAGGAATAATATTCAGTTCAGGTTTGCTCCTAAGTAAGTGTGTATAAGAGAGCCGCATGATGTAGTGGTTTGAGCATTGAGCTACGAATTTGGAAACCAGGGTTCGATTCTCCACTCAGCCATGGAGACCCACTGGATGACCTTGGGCACATCACACACTCAGCCTAGAAAACCATGTGATAGGTTTGAGGGTCACTATAAGTTGGAAACAACTTGAAGGCACATAGCAATGAAATGTATATAGAACTGCAACTTCACCCTTCAGTCTTCTTAGGAACTGTACTATGAGGAAGGCAAGAATTCTCTTTAGCAGATAATCTCATCAAATTAAGTTGTTGTTTTTTTTTAGTTCTTTGGAAGAAACCATTACACAAGTCAAACACTGAATTAAATTTGTAACATAGAAATGTGGGTGTGTGTTTATGTAACAAGTGGGAATCACTGTGGTAACAACTGCATGATGATATATCTTAGGTGTAAGGCAACATAATGTGAGCAGAAAGATTTCTAACAGCAACACATATATAAATAGTTACAGAGTTTGAACATTTCTGTGTTATCAAGTTTATAAAATGCTCTAAAAATTTTTGCTAGATGTAAGTATTTAATCTTGATGTGTACTTGTTTACAAATATTATTTGTATCCCAGGATTAGGAATATTTGAATTCTAACCACTCTTTCAAAGATATGCATATTTATTTATTTTCCTTTTATTTTCCCTGTTGCAGCTTGAACTCAGTGACAACAGAATTTCTGGAGGTCTTGATGTATTAGCAGAAAAACTTCCTAACCTCACACATTTAAATCTCAGTGGAAATAAACTGAAGGATATTGGTACCTTGGAACCATTGGTACGTCAGTGGTTTGTTTAGCTTAAGCTTCTGTTTTGCTGTAGCGTACTTTAAAATCAGAAGGTATTTTTAAAATATTTTACAGTCTCAAAAGAGTAAAAGATATTACAGTCTCAAAAAAGATGATTTTTTTTTACATCTTTTGTGTAATTTTAGATCAATCAGAGGGTGAGGCAGAATTGTGAAGTAAAGGTTCTTCTGCTCTGATTGTTAAATCAGTATTTTCGTCTTGTCCGGATAGCATTCATTTGAGTTTGTTTCTCATTTAGAAAAAATTGGACTCTCTGAAGAGCCTTGACCTGTTCAATTGTGAGGTAACAAACCTAAACGACTACCGAGAGAGTGTCTTCAAGCTTCTTCCGCAGCTCACCTACCTGGATGGATATGATCAAGAAGATAAAGAAGCTTCTGACTCAGATGCTGAAGTGGATGGTGTTGATGAGGAAGATGAGGAAGGTGAGGCTATGGAGTATTCATGGCAGGCCAGAGCATGCATCTGGCTATAAGTAACATAAAAATTGCCTTTGACACATCTTGATCTAGAATTTCATTGCAGATGATCTATGTTAAAGAGCCAAGAGAGCCCACCTTACATTGTTGTTCTTCTGAAATGTCCTCTGTACCATATCTGAAAGAACTGGTAAAACCAGTTGCTAAGAAGGATCATTCTTAAGTCACACAGTAAAGAAATAAAAATAATGTATCCTGCTACTAATTGTAAACTTTAAAAATAGGCAAATTGTCTCATTCTAGAAGTGTAACCAACAACCACTTGTAACTCAAACAGCTACTACAGAAGTGGTAATCATGCAAGCCTCCAGATATTGTTGAATCACAACACTCTCAACCCTAGGCAGTCTAACCAGTGGTGTGGAATGATGGGAGTTGCAGTCCAACAACATCTAGAGGGCCATGTAGATTTTAGTTTGACGACTACTACTACTACCACCACCACCACTTACCTCTGTAATCTTGAGGAGTTCAATTTTCTTCTTCCAGTTTCTTCAAGAATCTGGTGAGCATTCACCAGTTTGCAGTGGTCTAGCAGAGCACAAAATGCACATCTGTTCAGGCCAGAAATGCACAACCTTTTTGGACTTTAGATGCGATCTTGGATTGGATATGCGCACGTTGAAACAATCCTTTCCTTACTGGAAGATTGTTGAGAACATTCTTTCCCACCTGCTCCAATAATTCTGTTACAGATTGTTTTCCCACAGAGCGAAAGAAATCAGCAGGAAGTGGGGGAAGGGGATAAAATTTGTTGCCTGCCCAAGGAGGCCACATTTAAGACCTTGAAGGAAGGAACTGTATACATTCACCTTGCAGGTTGTGCACCCCTTATTTAGATTGGTAGTTGTGTACTGTTTCAGATGTAATGTACAGTGAGAGTAGCAGAGTATGTAATCTAGTTTGATAGTTTATTGGCTTTTGTTTTGTTTTTTTGTTTACTGATGTTTTGAAGGATTGGTGGGTATAAATGTAGCCTTGCGAGCTGCATTCATATGTCAGGGAGCACTTCCTGTTACACTAGCAATGGTTAAAGCAGATTTATTTGATCTATATCTTGCCTTTCTCCCAAAATCGGACTCAAAGAAGCTTTCAGTGGGTGCTGCTGTAACAAAAAAAAGTCTGTTTTAATCTTTCTATTCTGGGACTGGCTTTGAGGAACAACCCTAGATGAGGATCAGTGGAAAACTTGTCTATTTTTCATTTATTTGCAAGGATACATCAGTAGTAATTATATGGGCATTACAAGTCCAAGTTGGGCACTTGGCATCTATCACACAATCGCATTCTCTAGTGGACTTCAAAATTGGCAATTTTGTCACAGAGGCTTTGGTTGTGTGGGCATCATTTTATGTTGAGTTTGTTGAGATCAGTTCCGGAGGATCGTAATGGCATTTCCCTCCACCCCACCAAGCTCTCTCTAATGAGAATTTAGGTTTAAATCTCATGACTTCATTCGTTTTATTTCTGCAGAAGGTCTGAGAAACTGAAGGCAGACCACCAACTGATTTCCTCTGATTTGTACTAAGATTTTTATTTTTATTATTATCGTTATTATTCTTATTATTTTGCTAACATGTATCCCTTGTATTCACATTGTGGGCATGACTAGCACAGCTGGGTTTCAAGGAAAGATATATGAACATTGTCCCTTTTTCAGAAGGTGAGGAGGAGGACGAGGAAGAGGAAGATGGTGAGGAAGAAGAGTTTGACGAGGAGGATGAGGATGAAGAAGGAGAAGGAGAAGAGGATGAAGAAGATGAAATCAGTGGAGAGGTTAGTATCTACAGCCATTTACTCTGTGCTGCAGTAATTAGGCTGTATCTCTCAAGTAGCCAAAAGAGTAACTGGACCTGTCCACTGCCGCCTTTGCTGTTGAAAATCCCTGAAGTTGATAAATATGAACTGAGCTGTGCTATTAATGTGTGTCGTCACAGTTCTGACAGTCGGCAGTCTACCCGTCTCCTTGATAGCTGAAATAATGAAATCTGTAGTTTTGGATTGCCAAGTTTATGCTCAGGTTTCACTGATCCAACATAGAATACCTGCCCAGGGATGGTTTTGCCTGGAAGAAAAAGTCCTACTCTTTCAGTGGCAACTGTGCCCTATTTTTTCAGGAGGAAGAATTTGGACGTGACGGGGAAGAAGACGACGAAGAAGAGGAAGAAGAGGATGAAGGTATGTTCAAAGTTTTTCATACCAGCTCTTTAATTCTAGGGAGCCTGAAATTCCGAAAGACGAGAAAATGTTCTGTTCAGGCAAGCAATTTAGGAATGGTCTGTAATCGCTTTTAATGGTGAGCAGTTTATGGAGCATTGTTCTGATTTTTATGTTTTGTTTGTTATTATCTTTTAAAGAGTTTTAATTTTGTTCCAGTATTGGGAAAAGTGCAAGATATAATTGATAATGATGATAGGAGTGGGAAAGTTTGAAAGCTAATAGTAAATGTTTTAAATACATAGGTCGTCCAGTCCAAAATACTGGAATAAGTAGGAAAGGCGAAATAGCCTCAGCAAAATAAAACACAGTCAAATGTAACTCTGAACTTTGGTTTTTACATTATACATGAGTTTGTGAGTGATTTGAGTATTGATGAATGTTGAAAATTGAAAGCTTCTCTATGCCTATACATGATTCAGTATGGGTACAAAGTAGTGTCAGCTGTGTTTTATAAGCTGTATGATGAAAATACTATATACTTTAGAATTGAACGTGAAAGTGGAGGTAAAGCCTTCCATTTAGAACAGAAGTGCAAATAAAGTCTGCAGTGGTAATGTTTTGCTTAGTTTTTTAAAAAAACTTTGGCTCTTGATATGTAAGCTCCAGTATTTGTGATGAACAAGTAGCTTTTTGATCCGCACAGCAACAGGACATTAACATTGTCCTTGTTGGTCTTCCTTCAGCTGAGAGTGCATTAGCACCTGAAATGCTGCACCTGGGAAGTCAGTGTTCTAATTCTGTGTAAGCCTTGGTATGAAGGGATGTCAGTGATGGTTGCAAACCAGAAAGAATTGCTTTGTGCTGCTCCCTAAACAATATCCACTTTCACTAGCTATATGTATTTTTGGACTGTTCTTGGTTGCAGTGTTAGGGTCTAAGCTTTACCCTGCCAATGCCTTGCTGCCCTGAACCTCTCATCTTCAACAGCCTATAATAGATTTGTGGGATAATATGGCTGTCTCTCTGTCCCCTTGACAATCACTTATGGAACATTTTTCCCTGTGTACTTGTACAGATGAAGAAGAGAGTGGGAAAGGTGAAAAACGAAAAAGAGAAGCAGATGATGAAGGGGATGAAGAAGATGACTAAGGCCTTCTGTGCTCCCAAAGGACTGTTCAGTATTGCTTGGGGCCCCTCTCAGATGATCTGTAACTTGAGGAGCACGTGAGGCACATCTGTAGTCGTCTAACAAATCCTCCCTCCCAGGTGCAGCACTCAGAAGAGCCAAAGAATCGGCCATTTCTGTGACATTCCACACACTCTGCAGCTGATCTGTCCCAGTGGTTACAGATCTAGCCCTTTGGGGCTAGCACCTTCACCTGTCCTCTTGGGGTTCCCAGGCCTTCATCTCCCACTGTTGCCATAGCAAGAAGAACAAGTGTGATGGGTCAGTCCTGATTGTCAGGGGCTACACACTACCCACTGACTGTAGTCCTCTTTTTACTTTCTGTGCAACGAGGCTTTGTAAATAGAGTCCTGACGTTTTGGGGACTGTTCTTCATGCTTTGCTTTCCCTGCCTTCCTTTTCCTTTTCTAAGCCGTTGGATATTTTTTACATTAGGATGTTTTATGCAACAACAGAAAAGTATTTTTAAGAACTTGAATGAAATAAACGTTATTTGGTAAACTAATCTTGTAAAGTTGTTATGTTCAGACTTCAGTCTGAAATACTTGTGGCCTTTTCCTTTCTTGAAAACCATGCTACTGGCAGGGTTGTGTATCCTCTACTCTGCAGTTCAAAATAAAATTCTGCCCCAGCAGAAGCTTGATTCTTTCACTGATTTACATTTTAGATGTTATTTATTCTGCTTCTGAAAGCTAAGAGGAGGAACAGTGAATTAAAACCATGGCATTGGAACCATGGCTATTGGAAGTCTTAAGAGTGCCTTACTCTGGTTTCAGAGTGAACTAGGCATTGCCTTCAAGACTTAGTAACGATAGAGATGAGAAATTTCTATATATGGAATTGTCAGGTTGCTGATTTTACTGGCCAGTACAAAATGTTTGATATTTGGGATTCACAGAAAACTACAGAATTCGCAAGATGTAGCTGTGTTTTCTAGGTGAGGCTTCATTTTGTAGGTGTATTTTTTTTTTAATCACAGTCCTCATATTGCTGTAAAATATTTTTAAAAATGAAATCCTTCAAACTGTGCTGCCTTCTTCATCCACTAAAGCAGTGGTTCTCAACCTGTGGGTCGCGACCCCTTTGGGGGTCGAACGACCCTTTCACAGGGTCGCCGAAGACCATTGGAAAATACGTATTTCCAATGGTCTTAGGCTCCATTCCCTCCCTGGTGGTGGTGCGCAAGCACGAGCCAAGCACTCGTGTCCTCCTGCCCTGTTTGGCGGGAGCGCATGTGGCCACACACGCTTCCACCAAAGGGGGCAGGAGGACACAAGCGTGTGGCTCGCGCTTGCGCACCACCACTCCTCGGCCTTTTCCGCACGTTACCTTATGGCGGAGATGGGGGGTGCCGTTCACACAAGCAGGTTCTTGCGCGAGGCGCTCTCTTCACTGCTCCTTCGTCCCACAGCTGGCTTCCTGGTTGCGTGACCCCCCTTCCTTCCACAGTGCAGCCTGGGAGCTGTAGGCTGTGCTGGGGGAGGAAGGGGCGGGGCGGTTGCACGACCAGGAAGCCAGCTGCGGCACGAAGGAGCAGCGAAGAAAGCACCTCGCGCAAGAACCTGCTTGTGCGAATGGCACCTCCCACCTCCGCGATAAGGTAATGTGCGGGAAAGGCCCAGGAGTGGTGGTGCGCAAGCGCGAGCCACGTGCTTGCATCCTCCTGCCCCGTTCAGAAGGGACTGAAATCGCTCCCCTTCTCCGCTACCGGGAGAACCTCCCGTCTGACGGGCCAGCTTGGGGGGGTGGCGACAGCATGGGGGGCAGGCCCCCTCCTCGCCACGGCCCCTGCCCCACTCGCCATGGAGGGGGGCGCTGCGGAAGGGCCGGGGAGCCTCAAGGCAGTGCTTTTCCGGGGGGGGCGAGCTGTGCCCGGCACAAAAGACAAAGGCGCTGGGATTCCTCCCCCTCCCCGGGCAGGGTCGACACTCTGGAAACTTTTCCCACACTACCCCCCCAGCAGAGACGAGAGCGAAGCAGAAGCAGAGCCCGGGGGGGGGTTCTCGGAGTTTTTTCCTGGGGGAGATGCGGGGCTCCTCTTTCCCTCCCTGCCTGCCCTCCCGTTCCTGGCCAGCGAGGCGGCCTTTGCCGGGGGCGGGGAGGAGGCATTGTAAATAATAAATAAATAATTTTATGGTTGGGGGTCACCATAAGGACCATGAGGAACTGTATTAAAGGGTCACGGCATTAGGAAGGTTGAGAACCACTGCACTAAAGGAAATTGGTTAAATACATTTTTCTACTCTTGTCTTTAGTCATTATCCTTCTATCAAATTGTTATACAAAAGTAAGGACCAACCCACAGCCACTGTAAGGGGCTAGTGTGGTAACAGTTACAAGGTGGAATCTTTCTTACATGAATTGCACAGTCACTCTTGCAGTCCTGTGCATGTTTACTCTGAGGTTACGTCCACTATGTTAATCCAAATAAGTCTGGGATTCTAGCCCATCCTGTTGTTGTATGTGCATGTACATTACTATACCACAGCAGCAGATCACTCCATTTGTTTTATGGCACATATTTATGGATAACAAGCACTGGGGTGGCTACTCTTGATTTAAAAATAGTCGTCCATGTTTACAATTAGACTGTCAACCTACACTTGGTTTTTTAATAGATGTACCAATGGGTTTAACTTGCTTAAGCCTCATAGCAGGGGGAATGGAACATGCTGCAGCACACTTGACTATTCATTTGGGTTCAGTGGGGCTCGCTCTTGTAACACATATAAGGATTTGTGGCCCAGATTCCACAAAGTGAAAATCCATGTAATGAAAATGAACACAACACTTTACAATCAGCTGGGCTTACAACTCTTATGCCAAATTCTCATCCAGGCATTTTAATGAGGCCTTTCATCTGATTTCTCATGGTACAGAATGCAAAGTTTCTCGCCTTCAGTCAAGGTGACCTCTTCCCATACTTCCACTAGGTTAAAACACTGCCTCCACTACACAGCTTAAGGCAATTGGAATGAAAGGGTTGATGTGGGGGAGGGGGAGAATATTCTTAACAGGCATGCTTTTAACTGCTTTTAATTTTATAGTTCATATTTTTAACTTTCGTATGATGTGAGCTGTATGTTTAATAATATCAGAAAGGTGGGAAGCTCCCTTAAAGCTGAGTCAGATCACTGGTCCATCTTGCTCAGTGTTGTCAACTCTGACTGGCAGCATCTTTCAGGGATTTCAGGCAGGATTGTTTCCTAGCTCAACCTAGAGATCCCTGGCATTTTGTGGTGGTCTCCCATCCAAATAGTATCAGACCCAACCTAGCTTTGCTTTCACAATCAAAGACTGGGTGAGTTGCCTTGGGTCCCATTCTGGGATAAGAGGCAGCATACAATATAATAAATATGATGGAATTGATTGTTGTGCATAAGGGACTGGAACAATAGAACAGTAACACAATTGTATTTGCAACAATAATGTTAATTCTGCACCAAAGGCTGAATTCTAAGAACTATGAACTCCAGTTTTCTGGCTGCCTGTTCAGAGCACAGCCCTTAAAGCTGCAATCCTGCCAGCCAGCTGTTTGAGAGGAGAGTCTGTGTCCTCTTCCTACTGTGCTCTACTGCCCCCTTTCCAAACAATCATTTGGTGGGATTCTGACTCAAAAAAAAAACCACTTATGCACATACAGTTTGACTGGATAGGATAACACACATTTAATACCATTTATGTGTACGGTTCATCCTCCAAAACAGGCAGCTCATCATCATTCACTCACTTCTACTCCATCCACACGGGCAGATACAGATTTTCTTCTTAGAAGGACAAGTATGTTTGTGTCCAGGTTAATGTTATCACAAATTATTCATTGGCACATGTATCAGTGGCAACAGTAAAAAATGGTTGTGAACCAACAGCTATGTGGACTTCATTTGTGTGGCTGGCAGAAAGGCCTAGCTGAATCAAGATGGGCATGTATTTAGATGCCTTGGGAGGAATTCTGTATCACAGTTATGAGAGAGGGAAACAGTCCTGTTGTTCACAGCAGCTGCTCCCTTTTAAGTGGGGTTCAGCAAGGGATTGTGCAGAAATTCAGTGCACAGCCTTGTAACTATAGTGCTTTTATATATATATATATATATATATATATATGTATGTATGTATGTATGTATGTATGTATGTATGTATAGACCATAAAGGTTTCTGGCTCTCTTTTTAAAAAAAGTGTTCAAATTTAATCCACTTCCCACTGATGTTAATCAGGTGTTAAATAAGGCTTAAGCATGCCTGGATCATTTTCCAGGCAAATATTTTTCAATCATAGTATTTTTTTTCCTCACTACTGTGCGCAGGATTATCTCCTTCCTTGTAAACAACGGTAACAAAATAAAAACAACAGCAACGGAAAAGAAACATTGTCATTCGTCATAATTAGGCACTGGTTTAATAAAGCATAACCGGTTTACTGTTACTGTCTTGCCTCCAGGAAATGTACACAAGTAAAGCTTGCCTCTGATATATACCATCTGAAAAGGTTGTTGTTTTTTTTTATACAGAGGTGATAGTTTAAAAATAATTTTCAAGTGCTGTGATTAGATCACATTTGTTTGCTGAAACCAAAATGTAGTCAATACATACATACTTTCATTTCAAGTAATTTGGGGATTAATGAATCCTTTTGATCAATGGCTGACAGATTTATGCTGATCAGATCAAAACAAGAAAAGAAAAATCAGCATATACTTTCAAAAAGCATTTAAAAACTTCTTTACCCTTTGCCATAGCTGACAAATACTTAACAGTAATTTATGCCACATGTAAACAAGAAAAAAGAAATCCTTGCCCATTTCAAGGTGTCATTCTTCAACACATCTGGCCTGGTAGCACCAGCACCAGGGATTAGTTAGTACCTGTGCAAACAAATGCTGCACACATGGCTCCTCAGTTCCATCCCAACACATGTAGCCTCATAAATATAAATGCCAACTGTTTAAGATGGCAGCCCAACAGGCTAGATTCCTCACCACCCCAGCAACAAAAAGGCTGTAGGTACATAGCTTTGGATGCTCAAATCACATTGCTGTATTGGGAAAAACGCTGTCAAGACAGTTAGGCAAAACTCATCATTCAGTTTTGGGGGAGGACAGAAGGGGGAGATCTCTTGATACAATGGTATTTGAGATTAGCAATAGATGAATGTTACCATCATGCACTGGTTATTCACGCACACATACTGGTTGGCCAAGAGACAACCTGGAATGAAATACTTTTCCCCTATCCTCCCTAGCAAAGAGTTTTTTTGTTTTATTTCCATTCTCCTTTGCGTTCACATCTCCAGGCCAACCACTTCCAGTAGTTAAAATGATTGGATTGACCACAAGATGCCCAGCTTGATTGTACTCACTGTAATGAAGGTGAAAGTGTCACATGTATTCGTTTTTTAAAAGCCTGTTTAAAATTCCATGTGCACTTGATATAAAATATCTGTAGCATTTACTACAAAAGTGTTAACACTGGTATCCAAATATAGATCATAGTTTTCTGTCAATTTCATGCTCTTTATACCCTTCTGAATATCAAGAACCAATTCACCCAAGTAGAGAATAAGTCATTTAGATTTTCCTGGATTGTAGCATCTACAGACTGTAGGTGGGGAATTGCCATGGATAAAACTTGTTGTTGTGTGCCTTCAAGGTACTTCCGACTTATGGCAACCCTAAGGCAAACCTATCATAGTTTTCTGGGTGATACACCCAAGGTCACCCATAGCCAAATGAGGAATCAAGCCCTGGCTTCCCGGGTTGTAGTCCCAAGATTCAAACCACACTGGCTCACAAAATAAAAGTAGGTTAGCATAGTTCTCACTGACACAGAGAGCATCCACCACTCACTGCCCCCCCCCGCTTCTAGGAAAGCATTCAACTCATCCAGCCGCCAGCAAATACTCTGAACAATACAATCCACTACTTGTTTCTTTTCCACATGCATAAATTTGCTAAAGGTGTACTTCAAGTAACAAGTAGTGGCAGATTAAATGAGAAGTACCAAGTCTAGAAAAGGACCATCTGGGGCAGGCATGCCCAGGCAGTTTTATCAAGCCACGCGGGAGTACTGTAGTAATCAAGAGATTCTTTTGGGGAGTGGAGGTAGCACTAATAGTTTTTCTTTCTGAAAAGCTCTAAGGAAGATGAATTAAAGGGAGGCTTGTGTTAAGAATGCAAGTACTATAGGCTCAGCTTTGCACACTAGCAAGGGAGGCAACACGCTGACTAGGTTGGAATATGCTATCCCCATATACAACCCTGTACTAAATGTTTCATCTTCTCAGTTGGCTAGGGCTGGTCCTAGCCTAATGTTCTGCACTTGCTCTCAAGTCCTGAAGCAAATCTTGGGTTGGCCCAAATCTTCCAGGGGTTTGCTTGTCAACATTTCTTGTCAACATCTTCCTGATTGGGGGAAGATCCATGAAAGTACAGTAAATAATATTCTCATAAGATTCAAAAAGGTATTTCTCCCTCTCAGGACTTCACTATCTGGACATTTGAGATGGTCAACCCTGAGATTAGCCAAGGACAATAGCTTGGGTGGCAGTGCTTTGCTCAGAGGAGCAGGAAAAGAAGGAGACAAAGGAGCAAGGACAAAGCACTCACTGCTAGCTCAAAGCAGAAGACATAAAACGACTTGAGGGAAGAGTGCTGTGATCCTGCAGTGACAGAAAGCTAAAAACACAGGACCTAGGGCCCTGAGCCTAGCAAAACGGAGAAGGATGGAGGATAATTGTGATTACTTGAAAGTTGGTGTTAGCTGTTTGCTGAACTTTGTACTGTAGTGTCTCATGTTAGTTCTGGCAGAACTTTGAAAGACACTGAGAAGCAACAATCTGAAAAGCTAAGCTGGAGGCAACTGGAAGGAAGCCATCTCAGAAAACTGTTGATCAAACTCCACAACTAGTTTAAGGCATGAAGTGATCCCTGGCAACATGTACAGGTCAAACTGGAAGAGAGATGTATATCAACTGGAGTTACGGACTCCCCTCTGATTCTTACTTGTACCACTTCCGCAGAACTGGGCTACTGTCCAGTTCTGAATGCACAACAGGTAAGCATTCATTTCAGAATCCTGGCTTTTGATTTTGTTTAACCCTTTACAGTACGCATCCCTGCCGTCCCATTCTCTGATCACTAACTCCAGTTTCTTTGTTTCTTACCTTTTGAACACATCTGTTCTTTCCTCCAAAGGAAAATCTTTAAAAGGAAGGTGATGACTGTGACACATCCCACCCACACCACCCCTGGGCAACAGGAAACGTAACTCAAGGTGGAATCATGCCACTCCTCCACCCAAGTCTGGAGGGGAACAGGAAAGAATCCTGAGCAGCACCTGATGGCTTCGCCTTCATCCTGCAGCACAGCAGAGAGCCCTGCAGAGCCCAGACAACCATGCTACCAAGCACAGCTGGGCATCAGGGCTGGAATCTGAAGGAGACCCAGCACTTCAAGCACCTGGCACACATAGGTAGAGGGAGGTTGCTGGCCTTTATCTTCTCCTTGAGATTTCTCCAGCTCAGAATCAATCTGGGACCACTGTTGAATGAGGAAAGAAGGTGACCAGTAAACAAAGCACTAGTAAGAGCCCCAGTGGCCTCCTTCTCATGGGAACTGGGTACTCAAGGCAGGCAATGACTTGCCGGTAAATTCTAAGTTTTCTTTCTGATCTGTCATTTCCCCATCAAGGTACTTTGGGGCAAAAATTGTCCTAGAGTAGAGCTGCCTTTCAAAGGCAGCCAAGCTGCAACCTGTCAGAACCGGCTTGAATCCATGCGAAGGTTTTTGATCTCCAACTCCAGTTGTTTGATTTGGACATCCCGTTGAATCAGCAGTTCACGGAGCCTCCGGATTTCTTCCTGCTGTCTGTAAAACATCTGCAGCAACTGGAAAGCAGAGATTTTCACACATCAGTGTTCCCATCTATCCACCACAATAATGGCATAATGCCTGTTTGAAACTGTACAGAACCCAAGAAAGGGAAGCAAGACAAAAACACAATGACCAAGTACACAAAAATGTGAACTGGGAACAAAAAAAGGGATGATGCCATTAGAAGAGGATGCAAACATCAACAAGTGAAGACTATACTGGAAAAAATGTATGGTATGTTCTGAAAATCTTTACATACTCAGTAAATGAACAACAAACCCATTCAGTTTTTTTTTTTTACATATAACAGACGTTCAGGATCTTTCTTCCATGGAAACATCAAGAGAGACAGGCACAGAGTTCCAGGAAGCCCTCCATTCCCCTTTGGCAGAACCAGCACATATGATGCTGATAAGAACAGTAAATTCTTGCATGGTTTTTGTCCAATCTCCTTCACACACATTTGGTACAAGCTACTGGAATCTAGGGGCTAAGTAAGGGAAAGAACAAGGCTCTATTGGGCTTGGTGCTGATTCCTTTATTCATTAAGAGGAGGTACCTTGAGGTGGCCAGCAGTAAACATGTCCCTGCAAAATAATCCCATGTGGTGTCTGTTAGGCCTAACTGAGCATCTCTGTTCTCCATATGGTACCCCTTAAAAAAGCAGTATCTCTTCTGGAATTAATGTTTTTTTTGGGTGGAACTCAACCCTGAATGCCCACATTGAACTACTAGGCCTTGTTATTTAATGATTTTTCTTCACCAATATGTTTTTTTCTCTGTTGTAATACCATACCTCATTTTCTGTTTTGGGTGGAGGACACTCAAATATGTCAAAGCCATTAGACAACCCCATTGGCTTCTCTTCCTTTGTCCTTTCCTCAGCTGCCCTGTAATCCCATTTCTCTTGGATTCTGCTTGATTTTCCAATGGTGTCAGCTGTTCTGCTCTGGTATTGGATAGGCTCTGTTTCTTTAAAGGATGGCTCTTTCTCGAGGAATGGTGGTAAAGAGTTCAAGATGACAGAGCCCGGTCTGAGAGACATCAAGACAGGACCTGAAAGTAAAGAAAGGAGCATTTTGCACAAAGATCAGGTAACATAGAGGCTTCAACTGCAACCAGAAATACCTGTAAAAGATGCAATAGCCAAGACAAAGAATGAGACTCCCCCCACCCCAATATTGAAGTATATAGCACTAATGCGCAAAAAATAAAAAATAAAAATATTAAAAATCCAACCCACCTCCAAATCCTGAATTTCCGCACCAACACAATCAAGATTGCGACCAAAGAAAAACAGATCCCCTAGGCCTGCATTGATTACTTCAATTAAGTCATTTTGCAGTCTCTCCTATTTTGCATGGTGTGTTCTGGCTTTGATAGGCATGGAGAAGGGCAAGGAGCTAGAAAGCCTCTCCCACAAACAAAGTGATGGAAGCGCTGGAGTACTAATTTCCAGGACATACGATTAGCCTCCTGACAAAAGATCTGAAGAAAGGTTCCTTTCCTCATTATGTCACACCCATGTTTGTGACCCTAACTTTCTTCCAAAGAGCTCAGAGCCCCCTTCATCTGAATAAAAACACCGGGATGGAGGCTAGGTCAAAAGGGACTTTCCTATGTCATCACAGGTCTAGAGACGTGATAAACTCTCCACTATGAATGCCATTCCCAAGAACAAAAAAAAAGGCAGGCTCATATCTTGGAAGTTATTTTTAGTTGACCTTTATACATCAATACTAACAATGTGGGACCTCTGTTTTTGCAGACGGTGGTTTTGGAGGGCAATTTTCATCCCACTTTAGTATGTAAGTTTGCAGCTAACATAATGTAGTAGATGGACCAGACAGCCGAGGCAATTATTTTTATTCTGACCCTTCAGTTATTATCCTTGCTGACCTTTGTTAGCACCACTGAGCCACTCTTGTGCTGTCAATGCTGGCCGGACTCCAGCTGTCATCGGATAGATGTCTTCCTGATATGATTCAGACTGAAAAGACAGCAGAACAGGTTTATTACATCTGAGCAACGAGCCTTAACAGAAGCCCCACCCCATTCAAAAACCACCTCTCCAAAACAGAAGAAATCCACTTACCCGGCGAGGCACAATCATAGAAACTGGTTCAATCAGGCTTTTGACTGGTATCAGTTTATAGAATCGGAAGATCTCACAGGATGAGACATCTAGACCCCTCTTTGGCATGACACCTGAAGACCAAGAAAGGGATTGTGATGGGGCCAAACCACATGCTCAGTTGTCACATGGGGTTGGGGAATCCTGCTGCTGCTCCTGTACTTCTGCAAAGGGTCAGGGAGACTTACACGGGGAAAAGACAGGATTGGGGGCTTGCCACACAGGGTAGGGAATAAAGATGGAAGTGCTTCAGGGAGGAGAAAATTACATACACAAAGAAACTGTTTTCTCTGTTGGGTGGAGAAAGACAGTAAGATATGGCTGTAGAGGTGGAAAAGTAGTAAGCAGGCCATCCAGTCAGGATAGCCAATGGGAGTATAAACCCACAGTCCAAAAGCAGCTGAAGGGCCACAGTTGCTTTCCCCATCTTGTTGCTACACTCTAGACCTGCTATAGGACAAAATACAGGAAACAGCACAGAGCCTGTATAGGAGTGGAGAAGGAGAAAGCTGCATTGTCTTCCACAGATGTGGTGCAGCTGAAGAGACAGGGTGGTTCTCTAGGCTGTGGCCCAGCAATGCTGACTGGGGATGGCGGGTTTGTAATCCAACATATACAGAAGGCACAAGGTTGGCAAAGGTTGTTTTAGTCAGTATTTCCAGTGGCAAAAGAGAAGGGAAAAAAGCAACCAGGCTGCACAGCTGTGACAAAACCTTAAGGGGAGGGAAAACAGACTGAGGCCTGTTATCTGCCCAAGGCCAGCTGTCCCTTCCTTGTCACATCAGCTGTTCACAGGCATCTTTTATCATCATCCAGGACATATAACAGGCGAGGAAATTGCTGTTTACTCACCGATTCCTTTTTGGGGCAAAGGGGAGCGGTATTCCATCAGATAATTTAGGTATGGCTTCTCCAGACTTATCTCATAGTACCTGATATTCCCATCTCCCTGGAGATAAGGTAAAAGACAAAAAAAGAGGTGTTGAAAAAGCATAAGCTTGACTCCAGTCACAATTATGTAGAATATTTTATTGCACTCAGGTGAGAAATCAATGTGTCTGCAAAAGTCTCAAAAGAAATGAGAAAACCAGGTTGAAATCCTCTCCTCCTCTTTGATTTCAAAGCTTACTCTGTAGCTGAGGTCACATCATTTCTGAAGTGCAGTGCTCTGTTCACTGTACCATGTGGGTTTTCCTTTTCTGTTTTCACTTCTGCAATAAGCAATAGTAGCTACATTGGCCATAAGAACAAAAGACTTCAAAATCTATGTCAGTGTAAAGCTATGATGGATTCTGATAATATCTTAAGGCGGAGATTGGGTAACTGGGCATTTTTATGGTTTCTGTGTCATTTTAATCAGACTCTTGTATATAGCAAGGAGGCGAGGCAGCTTTAAAATGTTTTAATGAAAAAGTAATTAAAAATAAAGCTTTCCATCTAAGAAAGAATCACACAAGTATGGTATGGGAAGCACATAGTGTATCTCTCTGTTGTTTGGTGTTACTATTTTCAATGTAGTAATGTGTAATAGAAGTGTTTCAGGGGGGCGTTATCAGAATAGCAACAGGGCTGAGAAGGCCTTAATTCTTCTCTCACTGGAAATTACCCTCTCAGCCAAGGTGACTTATTCCTTGAATGTGAAAACATATTTTGCAATTGGTGCCTTCCTCTTTCACAGGAAGAAGTGAGCACTGATCAGGAAAGCAGTGCACAGACAGATGTTCAATTACTTCAGCCACCTACCACTTTTTCGGTGCCTTCAAGTCATTTCCCACTTAGGCAGCCCCTACGAGGAACCTATCACAAGATTTTCTTGGCAAGATTTGTTCAGAGGGAGTTGGCCTCTGCCTTCCTTTGAGGCTGCGAGAGTGTGAGTCTCTCAAGGTCACCCACCACTGCTCCGTTCTAATTCTGTCCCCACTTACAGCCGTATCAAGTAAAAACAAAAAGTGCCAAACGACAGTGCATATCCCGTATCTTACTGAGCTCCT
Organism: Ctenosaura bakeri; assembly: GCA_948474755.1. NCBI lineage: Eukaryota > Metazoa > Chordata > Lepidosauria > Squamata > Iguanidae > Ctenosaura > Ctenosaura bakeri. The sequence continues at coordinate 49,285 of CAOLHI010004173.1, forward strand.
TTCTGAGCCTGGCTAAAATAAGCGAACATTGCTTTTCTTTTCCCCATTCAAGTGCCTTGCTTGTCAATCAAGTCTCTACAGAAGCATTGCTGGGCAACCTATGCACACACTCCCAACTGTTTTTTAATTGCTGCTCCCAGTATTCCCCACCACTGGCTGTGCTGCATAGCCCTGAAGGGAGCTGCAGTCCAGCAGTACCCGGAGGGCCACGTGGACTGCAGCCCTGCTCTAAATATTAAGGAGAGGGCTCTGTTTGCATCTGAAAGCCTGACAGGAAGTACAGAAAGAGCAGAACAACAGGAGTATGTGGCCTTGGGCATAAGGTGGACAACAGGGAGGGGCAAAATGAGGACACTGTGGATAATCATATATTGCAGCTTTTGAAATAACAGTTGAATTATGTGCTGTTCTCTCACTGAGAAGAAGAGTGAGGGCAGTGGGTTTGGCAGATTGAAACTGCTGCAGCTTTTCATTTGTTCTGGGCTTACCGCCTAGCAGAGCAAAAGACATTCAGTCACTGAATATAGCTGCTGAAGGGAGAAATGAGGTATGACAGCACTTCTTAAGCTATCTGATGTGGGGGGTTGGCAATTTTTTATCTCAGGGACCTGTGCCCATTGACTACAACAGCTTCTTTCTTCCCTGGAAACCTGCTGAGAATCAGCAGCCAATAACTGGCCCTGGCCCACAGACCACAACTTTGAATAACGCTGAGGTAGAGCATCACCTAGTCAATTTTTTGGGCATCCTTCAGAGCGTCAGTCATTTATTTGAACAATGAGAACTGGCATTGCAGCTGTGTACTGTTATATTCTTAACTCACACAAATGCCAGCTCCTATGCAGGAAAGGATTCTACAAGGGTGCTAGTCCAGACAAAGAGATTACTAGTTACAATACTAGTTTGGCTGCGGTTTCCCAAGCTCACTACTCCCCAAAACAACGTGTTGGCCCAGAAATGCTTGAAAGTCTTCACAAAACATAGCTGACTATTTTCAGTGGCAACCTGAGAGGTATCCCCATGATACAACTATAGCAGTTTAATAACACTTTAAAGTGCCATGGTCCCATCTTGTGGAATCTGGGGTTTGTAGTGTGGTGAGGTACTTAGAATGATTTAGTACACTCCTCCTGAATTCTAGCACTGGAGCTCTCTGGCAGAGACTTCTAACTATCTCAGTGAACTATAAATTGTGTAAGATGAAGCCATAGGGAGATACAGTATTACCAGAGCACTATAATGGTGTAATATGGAGATGCTTCTAATTTAGGCTGGTGGTATATTTTTTTTTTTTCAAGACCTGAAATGATCAAAAGTGCACAAAATGGCCAATTGTGTGTGCTGTGGACTTCTGTGGGTATATCTGGTCATTTTTTTCCCAGGGGAGCATGGGATGAGATGTGGCTGGCGTGAGGCAGAAGGGTAACTCCAACTTCCAATTTAGACTTTGTGCTGACAATAAGAATTCACCTTGCCCAGGACATAAAGCATGTTAGTATCTGAGTCATAGAAGGGAAACAAGAGGCCTGATGATCCATCCACATCTTCCTCAAATAAAGGCACAGAAAGATCACTCTGCAGGAAAAAAAGAGAGAGAGAGAGAAACAGAAACTGGTGTTGAGAGTTGAGGACCACAAAAGCCTTCAATCATTTGATTCCTCTTCAAGTGCTGAAGAAGACCAGATGGTACCACGTCAGCAAGAACTTGGCCTTACTGGATCTGAGGACATAATATCATTCTGCAGCCTAAATGTCACTTCAAGCTATTGTGAAGACAAAAGTAACATGACAAGAGAGCTTACACAGAATTCCCAGACTGTGGCAAACTTAGCCCTCTCCCAGCTTTACACCTTAAATAACAAGTGACCACTGGTCTTCTTCATCTTCCCATGGTTCAGGCATCCCATTTAATTCTTCAGTTCTTGATCTATTACTATTTTTTCCTTCCTTAAGTAGAACATTGTTCTGGTCCTCAGAGATGGTTCTTAGGCGTTTCTGCACTACACTGTTATAATGCTATTATTCCACTTTCAATATCCTATGGAGTCCTGGAGTTTGCAGTTCAGGGAGGAGGCTTTAAAATTCTCAGCCAGAGAGCTCTTTGGCCTCAATAAACTACAAACCCCAGAATTCCACAGACTGTTGAAAGTAGAATAATAGCACTATAACAGTGTAGGGTGGAAATGACCTTAGTAATATGGGGAGAATCAATCAGGACAGTGCACTAGCTGGTTTCTGCTCTGAAGTGCAGTGGTAGCTGGCAATAACCATGCCAAGGGAGGGGTAAATCCACTTGGTGATTTAGTCTGAACTTAAAAGACCTATCTGAAGTGTTGGACCACATCCCTCAAATAGGTTTCATATCTTGAACAGGTCACACTAAAATCCAGAAATCTTATTTTATATGTTCAGCATTTATTTTTTTTTATTTTTTTTTTTTTTTTTTTTATTTATATAACTGAATCACAAATACAAAACAAGAAAGAAAAAAAAATTAAACACCTTGTGATATACATAATAGTGAATTAAAAAAAATATTTTTTTTTCTTTTTCTTTTTTTCTCTTCTCTTAAGCAATACTAACTTTCATTGTTATTTTGCACCTTTACCCTTAAATTTATAAATCTGTTCAACTGTTATAATTTCACATTTAATTCAATATTTTTCACATCCCCTTTAATCTATTTCTATTGTTAATTCTTTTAACTTTTTTTTTTTAAAAAAACATTAACATCACTTATCCATTTAAATCTATAAATCACAAGTTTGACACACACATGTTGACACACAAATGTTCAGCATTTATAAGTTCAGACTAAAACCCAAAATGGTCTGACCCCACCACTGCTATGGGTGTCATCAGCTGCCAGTGTTAAAATGTGCAGAGTCATCTTTCCTGGTCTCAGAGCTGACTTTGGAAAACAATAGGAATGAAGTGAGGGCAGTTTTCAATCCCCTCAATCATTTTTTTTTTTAAGACTCAGTGCTACTGAGCTTTGGGAAGGTTGAGGTTTTTGGAAAATTCACTCCCTCAGCCAGCCCAGGCAGGGACTTTCCAGGAATCGGCACTCAGTTAAAGAAATCAGCAAAGGCTGAAAGCTTCCAAACTGCATTCCAGGAAACCCCAAGCTTCCTCAGACATTTCTTAGAGTTCCTTGTATAAGAGAACAAGGAACTGTAAGTGAGCTTCCTTAAAACTGATCTACTTTCATTTATATCCTGCCCTCCCTGCTTAGGAATCTAACAAAGACACCACAGTGCATGTTCACCTGCAATGCACAACTATGAGGGAGAGGAGGTGCTGGATGTGTTCTATGACACACTGTTAGGTCACAAGGCCAATGGCACTAACAGTAAGGCTCAACAAGGCAGGAGTACACTATGTGAACTGAGCTTGAACTCTAAAACAAGCCTCAGAATATTTTGTAATGCGTAGGAATTCCTCAATAAACAAGAAGAAGTAGAAAGAAGACCTTGTGGGCAGAAAAGATTGCAAAAACACCAACACAAGAAAGAGGCAACAATGATAAATAAAGCCAACCAGTAAAGCTGTGAGGTTAAAAAAACTGAAGGAATTGTGTGCCAAATCACCAACAGAAAATACTACAAGGAAATCAAACTGGAATCTTCTGTGTGGTGCTTTTGCAACAGCAGTTCATGCCCTTTGCTGGACCCAATATGTGGTCTCCAACCTAACCAAAATTAGTTTGATAATCTCCACAACAAGCACTTTCACACTTCTCAATTACAGTGCTATGAGGAACTAGAGATCTCTGGATGAGAGTGACACTTTCTAAACTGGAAATCTCAGGATTCCATAGGATGGAACCACAGAAGTTAAAATGGAATCATAGCACTACAACTGTGTAGTTGAAAGGGCTCCAAATCATTTCTTGCAGCTGCTTCTACTACCACCTCTCCTCCTCTCAGACTGAATTATTAACCTGCTAGCACTTCATGTCTCTCCGCTTCCAGGGTTGGCAGAACCCCTTATGGATGCCTAGTTCATTCCATCTTCATCTGCTGCAACACATGCAGCCAAGCAACATCAGAATGTAGTCAAGGTAATAAAAGTTATTAACGAGGAAGAACAGATAAGCTGGAAGTTTGCTTTTGCCAGAAGCAAAAGGGCAAGATTCCATCCCTTGCTCTCCTTCCTCTGCTCCCGCTGACCTATCTGAGCACAATTTACTTTTTCACTTTAAACTCAGTCTGCAGCAACTGAAGTAAGCTGAGGACAAAGGGAGAAAATGGGAGGTGGAAGGAGAAACTGGGACATTTAAAAAGCAGCTGAAAAAGTGGGATGGCAGAGGATTAATCGGGACTGTCTCCACCAAACTGGGACAGCTGGAGAGTGTTGGGATTTCACCATGTTTTTGGCCATTTGGCCTGGGCCATTTTAAATAGAACTGCCAAAGTGAAAACTAGAGAGTGTGCCTGTAGATTTAATGATTGCGTAAAAGACAGAATTTCAGCAGGTGCTGCTTATTACCTGGTGAGAGTTTGCAGAGCAACTCACCTGATCCCACAGTACAATCTGCCTGTTATTCCACCTGGAGGTCCCCGTGGAGAGCAGTTTTTTCATGTTTCCTAGAAACAAAACTTTATTCACTCTGTGAGACTTGTTGTTTGCTTCCTGTAAGAATACATGGCATGTTATTAACAGAAAATCAAGCACACCACCACACAGTTTGTTCCATGAAATCTATCTACACACGTTAAATGTTAACAGGTTTTGTACACCCCCAATCATAATCATTTGCAAATCTGTCTTTTCAGCTGACAAAGCAGTATGCTCTTTGAAATGATTCCAGATCACTTGAAGGCAAGATGATCCAGGTGTCGAGCAGGCAAACAGAATAAACCATCTGAAGTAAAAATGGATGCAAAGGATTGCATGATTAACAGATCCTCTTATATGCCACCATTTGCTCTTCCTTTCCATTCAAATAAGCAATGACAGCTGTAGAGTTCGGAGCTCAAAGTTTATGGCAAAAAAAAAAAAAAAATGTCCCCACTGGAATAGGGAATTGGTACTGAGACTATGAAAACACTTCAGATATATAGAGTTACCAGAATGAAAACTGGAGAGGGCTTCTCTATTTTTAATGGGTGTCTGTAAGAGGAAATTCCAGCAGGTGCTGCTTGTCACACAACCAGATAACAAGCAACACCCACTGGTTGTGTACAAGAGGGAATTTCAGGAGAGAAGTAAAGGGATAGGAGCCGTCTCCAGTTTTCATTCTTGCAACTTGAGATGTCAAGCAATGAAACAGTGCTTAGATACTGAGGAGCCACAAGTGGATGCTAAGGTCTAGCAGGAGAGCCACTGTCATTGAGTAGCAAGTGATGAGATGAGGTGAAGAGGGAGCCAGCAGAATCCACAATTTTCTCCTTTCAGGTGCTTCTTTCTTAAACTTCTGTTCCTAATCTAGCTGCTCTTGGGAACTTCACCACAGTCTGGTAACCTATAATCACATATTTACTGGACTAATGGATTCTTCAGTGGGTGCTATGAAAGGCCTCAATTTATCATGCTTTTTCTTTAGACATCAGTTCCTACCTACCTAGACTCCACATCTTGGTCAAAATCTTGTTCACCAGTCACAGAGCATGCTGGAGTTACCAGAACTTGCTACTAAGCAAATGATCAGCAATGGGCAATACAGCCATTTACTTGGCCATTATACAACAATTAACCTAGCTCCTGAACAATGTTCCAAGAACAGCACTTATGGAAAGTCTTAAACAACATTAACAACATTAACTTTGAGCAATTCCATGATAGTGGAATAGGGCTTGCATAATCCTGACTGAGGCCCTTTCTGCAATGCATCTTTTCGCGGAGCTGGGGTGCAGGGATCGCGCAAGCAGCCTCTAGCAAGAGACTCTCACATCCTGGTTCCTTCAGCTCCGCAGCTGCCACCTGCTCACACAAGAGCCCCGTCTCTTCCTTCCACAGTGCAGCCTGGCAGTTTCCTAGGCTGTGCTGGGCCAGGAAGCACAAGTGCTGTGGCTCCAGAGCTCCGCACACATGGCAAGTGCACGCAGGGCCTCGGAGCGATGTGCAATCATGCACCATTTTTGGCTCACAGCTGAAAATGAAAAAGTGTGCGGTCGGCACCTGCCAGACCCTGGAGCGTCGCACGATTCTGAGTGTATTGTGTGAACCGCTCCTCACATTCGCGCAACACTCAAGGGGCCCTTTCGCATGGCAAATGCCATGCGAAAAGGGCCTATGATACCGTCCTTGCAATCTCCAAAAAAATGGAACCATTAATGATATTTATATCAGCATAAAAAGTCCAAAAAGATTCCTGTTGTTTTAAGCTGCTGGCAGTGAAGAGGACTGTGCTCTTTTTCTAAATTGCACTATATATAAACCAGTCTTCCAGGAACTCCAAAAGATAATGACTGCCAAGTGTGATACAGATATACTTTCTTGCTCTCGTCTAATGGGTAATTAATAAAAAAGGGGAGATTTCTGCAAACATCCTAATCTTTTGTAAATATTATGATTTGGTAAACCACCATTAATGGAAAGCACCTGAAAAGAGCTGAAGTTACCCTCTTGATTGCCACTGAATTGCTTGAGATCCAAGAGGGCACCATCAGCTCTCTTCTAGAAGCAGAGTTGCAGCCAGATGCTGCCTGGATGTCTTCTGACTTCTCACTTCCCCAGAAAGTAAATGGTTGGGGCAGCATGCTCCAACACCTGAAACCGACTCTTCCTTGGAGAGAGAAAGTATTGCATAAGGAGGTACTGAATACCCTCTTCTGCAGTGTCCAAAAATCGAACAGACATGCTAATGTATCTCTATGCAAGCATATGTCACCAGCAGGATTCTGGCCACTATGAGCCTCCAATATATCTGAGTTTTTATTCTGACTGGTGAGAAATGCAAATTCACAACAAAATGAAATAGAACAGCATATTGGTTTACTCTTTCAGGCAAGAGTAACACAAGCTGGTGCACTACACAAATATTAATATTGGGGCAACATCACAGCAGAAGGTAAAAGGAGAACGCACCCCATTAAACCAGCTTCCCTAGTATGAGATCTCATTGAAGCTCAACATAAAGAACTCTCAGGTAAGGAGTAGCTCCCACAGCTGACAATTCTCAAGGTTACTTGGAAACAGCCCCAACAGTTTTTTCAGGTGTTTTCACTAGTCATGGTCAGAAACAGTTTAAAACTTTATTGAGTTTAACATCTGAATGCAGCTAATAATGCCTCATTTACTCCTTTCTGCAATCCTTCACCCAGCTCCCCATCCCATGCCCACTGTCCTCCTGAGCTTTAGAAAAAGCAGCTGAGGGTGAAATACAGATCATATTGTAGCAACTGTGACAAGAACAATGCACACTCATATGGGCAGCAGCTGCCACCTGGACACCAGAGGGCAAAACCCAGGATTTGGAGGCCCAGGGGCTTCACCTGGCTATGCAATCTTGTCTGGTACTGACTACAGGGTCAAGGCAGCTTTTTAAAACTTTTTAGATGTGTGCACTAGGCAAGTGGAAGCAGACTTCCCTGTCCCCTTCATTCCAAGGCCAGGGGCTGATTCGTCTTTGCCTTTGATAAGAATTGATTACTATTCCCAGGCTTCTGGAATTAGACTGAGGGCCGCAAACAGCCCCAGCAGGGCTGCAGATTACTCACCCCTGGCTGAAAATTTAATGTGATGTGTACCTCCTGTACTTTTTCTCCTTATCTGCTGCATCATTTAGGTTTCTTTTTTTTTCTTTTCTTTTTTAAGTATAAAGAAGAGAGCAGGAGAAGGATCACTGCCATACCACCATCTCCCTTGTTACTTGAACAGGAAAAAGCAGCTTCAGAACAAGCCTGTCGCCTCCAGTGTGTCTGGCTGGCATCCTCAAATATAGCTCAGTTCTAGGATTAGAGCCAATCCTTTTGAGCCAGATATGGGCCCCAGCCATGCCGTTTCGGAAGAAGGTGGACTCCACCTTCTGGACTATATCTATTACTACCCTGCAGATAGGAGATAACTTCCTCCTTGCCATCTGTCATGCCAAAAGGAGCCAGTTCATCTCAGCAGCCCTGCCTACCTGCAGGAGAGTCCCTGCTCGTGGGTCGATGATCCGTATTTTCCGATCCCTGCAGGCTGTGGCTAAGAGGCTGCCATCTGTGTTGAATGACATAGAGAGGATCACGTCTGTATGGAAGCTGATTGTCTTCACTGGGGCCTGAATGACAGACTCTTTGGTGTCAAGGTTCCAGATCATGATCTGAGGCAGAAGATATACAGGCATGAATGTTTCTCCAGCTATCCACCCACAGCAGAGACAAAACACAAGAGAACCATGCAGCAACTGTGCCCCATGGTATCCTTCTACCTCTTGCACCTTCACCTACACAGATAGATCTTAGAGGCATTGCTGACTACGCTGGCTGAGAGATTTGGAGAATTGTAGTTTAGAACAGTAACATTTCTAAACTCGGTATATAAACCAAGAAAACTGTTCTACATGCAGGTCCAAGTGACTTTATGAGTTGAGGGTAGATGCACAGCACCTGGCAGCATCATTCAGTGGCCAGAGGGAGAAGTACCCTGACATCATGTGCCTTCAGTAAGATATAATTCCAAACTCTGCATCAGATTTTGCAACATTAAAAGAGATTCTGGTCACAGTTACTTGGAACAAAAAAAGACATTATGAGGCAAAACTGTAGCACAGATAAGCCACTTGCTCTATCCACTGTGCTGACATCTGACCTAATCCATTACCCATATGAAACAAAAGAGAACTACAGAGGTATCCCTCATCATTCACAGAGGTTGGGGCACAGGACGCTCACAAAAATGGAAAATCTGCAAATATCACAAGCCGCCTTAGATGCAGACTTCAGACTCCTTTCCATCCACTCCATTTCCCACTTTGCCATGGGATGCATCAGCCAGATTTTTAAGTCCCTCCCAGTAGATCCAGCCCCTCACCACACTCCTTCTACTCGCCCTCTTCCTCACCTGTCTCTTGTCCTGCCAAAAGCACCAGCCCTTCACACCCTTTCCCACCTTGCCACCACCAAGCCTCAGCCAGATTTTAAACCTCTTCAAGCCCATCCACTCCTTCATCCCACTCGTCTTCCTCCCAATTCTCCAGGAGATTGAGAAAAGGATTAGGAGGAAAAAGAGTGGGGGAGGAGGTGGATAGACTGGGAAGGGGTTTAAAATCTGGCTCAGGCAAGGTGGGAAAGGACTTGATCGACTGGCCTTGTTAGCAGGACAGGAGGCAGAGAGTAGTGGGGCAAGGAGGACACGCTGGTCAAGCAGCAATTACAAACTCAGGAATAATCAAATCCGCACAAGAGAAACCCATGAATGCGGAAGGTGGACTGTGCAGATTTAACACGAAGGCTCACAAGCTCCCACAAACTCACTTTGTAATCATATCCAGTGCTGAAAAGGATATTACTCGCTGTGGGGTGCCACTCAATGAGCCCCACCCTTCGTGCATGACCAAGAAGTTCTTTCTGTGCCTCTGTGATGCTGTTTGTGAGTAAGTGCTGAGGAATGTTCCAGATTTTAACCTATGGGATACAACAGTGCAGCAGAGTGTAAGCAGGGTCCATCCATCTACAGGCATCATAAACAGCAGCAGCATTCATGAATAACAACATGGAATAATGAAAGTATGAAGCAGCAGCTAAAGGTGGAGGAATTTGTGCTGCAGAGATCGTTTGCAGGAGTAGGGAGGGAGGGGAGAGAAGAGCAGAAATGGGATCCACATGAGATATTTCATACTGTTCCAGTTTCCTTGCTGGTGTCATGGTGACAAACCCACTCTTCATTTTACTTGCTGCTGTTCCTGGACTTGCGCTGAGTTGAATAGGATCTCCACCAGTGCCAAATCTCTGAAGGAACAGGGTCCACTGCTGGTCCAGCGGAAAAACCAAGAGTGGTTTCACCATCACCACAGCAGCAGATCCTCCCACCACCTGACTCCACATGACCATAATAACAGAGGCTGATATTAAACAAAACAGTGATGTCCTGTCTGCACCCTTGAAATGAAGAGACAGGGGAGTCGCTTCATGTCCCTGCTGGCATTTCTGATTTAAGAAGCACCTAAAAATAAAAGACCTTACACAGTGCTCTCTGGGCATATATCCTATCCAACAGAGATATGCCCTTTACCCAAATTTCTTTTTTTTTCCTAAGAAAAATTTGCCACAATTTCTCTCCCATTTCTTCCTGCAAAGGATATTTTAGTTTATCAACAGCCCAATGTTTTGTTTAGACTGAGACATGGTGCCTTGTCCAAGGCCAACCAGTGACTAGGACATGAGCTGCGTTTTAAATATGCAAATGTATTTATAAAAATAAATGTAAAAGATAAATATCCAAACTATTCAAATACTCTAACCGCAACATCATAGTAGCTCTTTAGCAGCTGTCCTTTTAAACCTCCCTAACACTTGACACTAATATAAACATGGCATTGTCCAGTCTCCAAACCACCATCAGAAGCATGTCAATGGCTTTTGCATTCTTAATTATTTATTATTATTTATTTCACATTCTTTATTCTCCCTTGCACATTAATTCTGCATCCTTTTATTTTTAAAGCTAATCATGGTCCAGTGCTTCTTCTACATCAGTGCACCGTAGCTTAACTCCAAGCTGCAGTCTGCAACCATGTTTTAACTGAAAGCTGTGATTTGAGTTAACCATGGTTACTAGCAGTGCTGACATAACACTCAAAGGTTCCAAAAACTTACAGTAGTATCTTCAGAGCATGAAGCTATTACAAAGTCATCAAAAGGATTCCACTTGATGTCTAAAACATTTCCCTTGTGCCCACAGATGCGAGGATAATGTGGGTCAAGTTTTCCTGTCTGGAAACAAATGCAAAAGTTTAGTCTCCAAAAAAACTCCCCCCAAAAACCCACAAATGACTCATTTATGTGCTGACTCATGAAAGCTTTCAATTTCAATTTGTGGTCCATGTAAAGCAAAAGATTTGGAATCACTCTGTGAGGTAAAGGCAATGTGGATGGTGTGTGTATGAGAAAGACCAGGATATAGCACAGGTCTAGTGGAAAGCCCATTCCTAAGCGAACAATCCTGGAGACAAGAAATTAAGAGTGGCAAAGCACCATATTCTTTGGTATTTTTTTTAAAATATAAATGTGTAAGGCAATAGCATAATGGTAGACAAACACAAATGATCAGCTACCAAGGGGGAGCTCAGTTTACTTCAACTTGTTTGATGAACCAAGCTTCTGTCACTTTCTGCCAGGACATGGTGAAGAGAATTTTACCACTCCCTTGGGGCTTCCAAGGAATTCAGCAACAGGAAAATTATCTTTAAAGACCTACATCCAATTGCCGATCCCAACTAAAATAAATCCACTGAACTGTAAACCAACACTTATGTAAATCTCACTGATTCCATAGGTGTACTCTAATTGGGACTAGTAACTGGATTTAGTTCAAAGAATGCTCCCTATGCTATTCCAGTAATCATTTGAATACAGAAACAACACACATGGCACCCAGCTCTACCCAACCATCACATAGTCTGCACAGTATTTCTTTATGCTTATGCAGTGGGGCAACAATATCAATGACGGGAGCAGGAAGGGGAGGGAAAAGCCAAAACCAAAAAAACAGTACTTGCATGTGCTACTGATAATAGTCCTAGAGATAGAGCTGAAAGCAGTAATTCTGAAACTGCCAGCTGGGAGAGAAATGTCAGTTTGCCAAAAGGAACAAGCTACTGAAACAACTGTAAAAGCTGCTTAAAAGCATCCTCAAGGGAGGCTGCGTGTTACCCTCTGCATGAGTGACTGCTCTGGCCTCCTTTCACTCTGCTTCTCCTGCAGGTGGTTCTGCACCAAGTGTGCTTGGTTCATGCACAGCAAGATCCCAGGCATGTCTGTTTTGAAGCCACTGCATCCTGAATTAAATGAGGCCTACTCCCAAATAAGTGGCTATAGGGACTGCAACTCCTGTCACTCCCAATGAAAAGACTCAGGAGGAAGACCCACACTTTGTGTCTCTGTGTGAGTTAGTGCTTGTGGCTTGTCTCCTATCAGAACATACAGAACATTACTACTGGCTAGCTGATTCCTCATCCTTACAGTTTCATGCTCTAAAACAGAGGTAGGAATCACACAGCCCAAAGACTATATATAAATCCAAAGTCCTTTTTTTTAAATCCTCACTGCCCCACTTTATTAATTGATAGCAAATAAGAGATACTTCCAGGAGGCATGATTCTGCTCTACAGCAAACTACTCCTCTCTTTTAATCTTGTTCCACATTTTTTTATAATTATTTTCAAACAATTCATTGTTTTGCTTTGTGATCATTATGCCCAAATATTTTATCTTCTTATCTATTGTTACTGCAGGTTATACCTCCTTGGAGATATCATAAAGATATCATTTTGATATCAATAATTTGGCTCTCTTCTAGCACCCCTCTCCACGTGTTTGTGAGGCCTCCGAACAAGCACAGACAAGGCGCGGCCACTAATTGCTAGACACTCCATTCTCCTCCCAGGCAGGCCAGAAATAGCCAGATCCTTGCTTTTGGAGACCTCTCTGCAAACACCTTCATTATGTATGCACGCTGTTTACAAAGGACTCTCTGCCCCGAGCAGGCAACCTGGCAAGCTGAATACCCAAGTGCCAAGCACCCTGTATTTGCATACTGGCTAACTCTTTGTCAATTCGGACTTAACTCAATCATTCTAAATTCTGACCTTTCCAAAGCTTTGTCCCGCTCCTAAATCGCATTGTTTTCCCCAAGTATGGCATAGCCTGCGGTCACATTTCTCCCTATAAAAACCCCTGATTCCAAGACCTTCCTCGGATTGCTCCCGAGTTCCAGACCGTCTTGCTGCCGCTTTGCCCGGCGAGCTTCCCCCAGCCCCACATGCTGAGCTACATCACAGTCCAGCATCGCTCTCTATCTGCTTTCCAGGCTCCAGAAACAGGTTCCGTATCACCCGAATCAACTATCCCTCTCAAAAATCCCGCTATCCAACTCAAACCTTTATTTTCCTTAGTTATCTGTGTGCGTGTGTTGCTTACATTGTGTGCCTGTATTTAATAAAGATCATTCATTAATTTCCAACACGGTTTGCTTCTTGACTTGGCCTGACCCCATAAACATTGGGTTGCAACATCCTGCTGCGTTACCCTGACTCTCGTTTTGCCAGCAGTGCTCTAAGCTAATTTTCCCCCAAGTGCATTGTTGTTTGGTTATTTAGGTGTCCCTCTTGGGACCCCCAGTAAACAGGGTAACACTATCTTAAATCCAGTTAACTGTAACAATTCTTCAGTTTCTTCCTTTCTCATGTTTTTACTTAATATCTTTGTTTTGTTCTTGTTAATTTTAAATCCTGCAATCTCTCCAAACTTTTTACATATTTCCATTAATTTTTGCACACTCTGTTTGGGATCCTCCAGAAAAATTACTAAGTCATCTGTGTAGGCTCTTAATTTGTATTCTTGACCTTTGACTCTTGTTCCTGTGATATCTGTTTCAGATCTAATTGCTCTTAAAAGAACCTCTAGTACCATTATAAATAATAATGGTGAGAGTGGACATCCTTGTCTTGTGCCCTTTTTAACATCAATAGGTTTTGTCTTCTCTCATTTGATTATAATTTGGGCCTTGCAATTTTTATAAATTTCACCAATCCATGTAATAAATTTTTGGCCACAGTTCATCTTACTAAATAATAGCATCATAAATTCATGGTTAATGTTATTGAACACCTTTTCTGCATCTACAAAGATCATCACAAATTTTTTTTCATTATGTTTTTCATAGTATTCTATCATATCTATCGCTGTTCTTGTGTTATCTCTTATGATTCTTCAAGGTAAAAAGCTGCTCTGGTTTCATGAATGATTTTCTGTAATATTTTCTTAAGTCTGTCAACTATTATACTGGCAAAGATCTTATAATCAACGTCTAGCAATCATATTGGCCGGTAATTGTTTGGATCCCAGGGATCTTTTTCGTCTTTTAGTATTAAAGTCATGTTCGTATCATTCCAGGATTGCGGCTTGCCCAAATTTGCAATTTCATTAGCATTTTATGCATGGGTAAGATTAATTCATCCTGGCATGCTTTGTAGTATAATGGTGAAAATCTATCTGGGCCGGGTGATTTAGCTGTTTTTAGTTTTTTGATCACCTCTGTAATCTCCATTACGGTTATCGTCAAATTTAAACTATTTTTTGCTCCTCAGTCTAAGAATATTTTCATCCTCCAGGTAACCTTCTATCTTTTTCTTTCTGTCCAAATTAGAGATATTCTCAAAGTGATCTTTGTAATATTTTCTGAAGATACTTTCTATTGTATCTTGATCTGCTACCACCGATTTCCCCTTGTAAGCTTGTAGGATCAAATTTCTCTCTATTTTTTCTTAATCTGTAGGCTAACCACTTGCCCGGTTTATCTGAGCTTTTAAAGTGCCTTTGTTTAATTCTTTTTAATTTCCTCTTGATTTCAATCGAATTTTCAGATCTAATTTGTTCTTGTAGCAACCTAATCTCTTTTCTTAATTTGTTATTTGCAGTATCATTTCTTAATTTTTCTTCTTTTTGTTTGATCTCCATCTCTGTCTTCTTCTTCTTCTCCTGTCTTTTGTTTTTCCATTCTGAATTCTATTTTATGAATAGCCCTCTCATCACCGCCCAGCATCCCAAATTGTCTTCACTGTTACATCCTCCATCATATTTTCTTTAAAGTAGTATTTCAGCTCCTCTTTTGCTTTTTTTAAGTAATCTTCATTTTGAAGTATTAAACCATTAAGTCTCCAATTTCCATATTGATTTTTCTTTCTTATGGTGAATTTTGTCTGAATCGGGTTATGGTCAGATGTGATTCTTGGAAGTATTTCCATATCATATATTTTTGCATGTAACGTCTTTGAGATTAGAAACATATCTATCCTTGACATAGTCTGATGACTATCTGAGTAATAAGTAAATCCTTTTTCATTTCCATGTTTTAGTCTCCAAACACCCGTCAATTACATATCATCCATTAATTTAAAGAAACTCTTCGGCAATCTTCCTTGTCTTTTCTTTTGACCATTCCTTGTTGATCAGTCTTTCTCAGGGTCTAAGACTCTACTGAAATTATCTTTAATGGGGAGAATGGCAGCAATAAAGATGATTATCTTCCCCGAGATAAACTTTCTTTTTCAGAATCTGCCAATAATCATAAATGATACATACTTTTGGGAATGGAAGAAAGATTTATCTAATTTCATCTGGGGAGGAAAAAAAACAAGAATAAAATGGAAGATTCTAATGGATAGGAAAGAAAGAGGTGGATGTGGACTCCCAGATTTGAAGCTCTATTATCTTGCAAATGGTCTAACTTGGATAAAGGAATGGATTACATTAAAAAATGAAAGAATTTTGAAGTTAGAGGGCCCAGATCAGAGATTCGGATGGAATGGGTACTTATGGTACAACAAAGCTAAAGTTGATAAAGACTTCGTGAATCATTATCTAAGATGCTCCTTATTAGAAATATGGAAGAAATTCAAACGTAAGATGTATAGCAGAATTCCATTATGGATATCACAGCACGAGGCCTTATTTAGAAGATGGAAAGACCCAAAAGAAGGATGGCTTAGATGAACAGGTTGCTTACCTGTAACTGTGGTTCTTCGAGTGGTCATCTGTGCCATCATACACTAGGAGCTTTAGCGCCTGCGCGGTAGCGTTCGGAAACTTCTAGAGCTTGTTCGCTTGGCGGGAACCCCTCCCCCACGCCGGTACTGCGCATGCTCCTCCCGCCGAGCAACGGTCTCTCCTCAGTTCTGTCGTCCGCCGTAGAACCTACAGGGACCTGAGAAAGAGGGGAGGAAGGGCGGGTGTGTATGATGGCACAGATGACCACTCGAAGAACCACAGTTACAGGTAAGCAACCTGTTCTTCTTCTTCGTGGTCTCTGTGCCTTCATACACTAGGAGACTGTGTAGCTTACCGGTCGGACGGCGGGTCAGGTCCTACAGCACGGAAGCCAACACCTCACGTCCAAACCGGGCATCTCTGCGCGACCGGCAGTCGAGCCTGTAGTGGCGCACGAAGGTCGATGGTTGGGACCAGGTCGCCACACGGCAGAGTTCATGCAGGTCAACCCCTCGCAGGAGGGCCGCAGAAGTAGCCACAGCTCTGGTGGAGTGGGCTCAAAGCAGGACTGGCGGAGGCTTCCTCGCGAGCTCATACGCCAGTTCAATAGTCCTCACCACCCACTTGGAGAAGCGCTGGGTGGACACTTTTAGGCCCTTCCGACGTCGCCCATAGCAAACAAAGAGATGCGGCGTCTGTCGGAAGGAAGCAGTCCTGTCCATGTAGTAGGCCACGGCCCGACGCACGTCCAGGGAGTGGAGGGACCGCTCCAACGGTGTCGTCGGGTTCGGGAAGAAGGCAGGCAGGATGATGTCCTGGTTGAGATGGAAACTGGACACCACCTTTGGCAGGAACGAGATGTCAGGTCTCAGGACCACCTTGTCCCTGTGGAAGACCGTGAAGGGCTCATCGGAACGAAGAGCTGTGATCTCACCCGCTCGCCTCGCTGAGGTCACCGCTACCAGGAAGGCAGTTTTCATTGTCAGGAGCCTGTCATCCGAGGTCGCCATTGGCTCGAAGGGCGGCTTCGTCAGCTGCGAGAGCACTAGCGAGAGGGACCACGGCGGTAGCGGCGGCGATACCAGCGGGTAGAGATGATGAAGTCCTTTCAGGAACCGCTTAACGGTATCGTTCCTGAAGAAGGCCGAGGCAGCAGATCGTGGCGGTTGGTATGCCACGATCGCGGAGAGATACACCTTCAGGGATGGAAACGCCAGGCCCTGTTGCCGGAGGTGCAGGAGGAAGTGCAGGACGGTCGAGAGCCCCGCGGGCGATACCGGCTCACTCCTCTCGTTAGCGAAGGTCAGGAAGCGTCGCCACTTGTATTGATAGTTGCGACGGGTGGATTCCTTCCTGGACGCGACGAGGACGGTACCGAGCACGGGATCGTCTAGTGCGATATCCTCCAGGCATGGAGGGCCAGGCGTGGCAGGTCCGGATGGAGGACTCGGCCGCCGGAGTGGGAGAGCAGGTCCGGTGTCGGTGGCAACCGGAGCAGGTCGTCTCGCACGGCTTGTAGCAGGGGTGCGAACCAATGTTGCCTCGGCCAGTACGGGGCTACCAGGATCGCGTCGGCTCGGTCGGCGAGGATCTTCGATATCGTCCGGCCGAGCAGCGGGAACGGCGGGAACGCGTAGAGGAGTTCCCCGGTCCACGGAAACTGGAAAGCGTCCCCGATGGAGGCACGATCGTGGCCCGCTCTGGAACAGAATCGGCGACACTTCGCGTTTTCCCTGGTCGCGAAGAGGTCGATGGATGGTTCGCCCCAGCGGTCCCGAATCAGTCTGAACGCCTCTCCGGAGAGAGACCATTCGTGATGGGATGAGGTGTCCCTGCTGAGGGCGTCTGCCGTGGTGTTCTCCTGCCCGGCCAGGTGAACCGCCACGGGATGCGTGTGCAGGCGAATGCACCATTCCCACAGGTCGAGCGCGATGTCGAGCAGGGTCGTGGAATGAGTCCCACCTTGTCTGTTGATGTAGCAGACGGCGGTGGTGTTGTCCGTCAGAATCAGGACCGTGCGCCCCGCCACGGCATGGCGGAACGCCCTTAGGGCTTTCCAGACGGCGAGCAGCTCCAGCGCGTTGATATGGAGAGCGGTCTCGTCGTCGGTCCATCTGTCGCGGACTCTGAGATCGCCGCAGTGGGCACCCCATCCATACAGGGAGGCGTCGGTCGTTACCGTCACCTTCGGTGTCGGCTGTTGGAAAGGCATCCCTGACATGAGATTGCATCGCGACTGCCACCATCGGAGGGATGAGCGGACGTCTCCCGGCAGCTGCAGTCGGAGTGTCTGTTCGTCTCGCAGGGGGTCGAATATGCGGACGAACCAGTGTTGAAGAGGTCTTGCTCTCAGCCTGGCGAGATATGTCACAGCGGTCGTCGCAGCCATGTAGCCCAAGAGCTGCTGGACGCTTCTCGCAGATAACGTCGGGGCCGTACGAGCGTGAGCGGCGGCCCGGATCAGGGTTTGGGCTCGAGACTCTGGCAGGTACGCCCTGGCGGAGGTCGAGTCGAGCGTCGCCCCGATGAAGTCCAAGATCCTCGCCGGCTCGAGGTGGGACTTCTTCGGATTCACCCGTAGACCAAGGCGGGTCAGGAGTGACAACGTCATGTGGACGTCGTGGTAAAGTCTCTGTTTGCAGGACGCCACCAACAGCCAATCGTCGAGGTAAGGGAAGACAGAAGCGCCCTTCGTCCGCAGGTAGGATACCACCGGGGCCATGCACTTGGTGAAGACCCTTGGGGCAGTCGAGAGTCCGAACGGCAGCACCTTGTACTGGTAACAGGTGTCGTCGACTGCGAAGCGGAGGTACCGTCTGTGCTGCGGGCGAATGGCGATATTGAAGTATGCGTCTCGGAGATCGATGGAGGCGAACCAGTCCCCTCGATGTAGGAAGGGCAGGATCGACGGTATCGTGACCATCTTGAACCTTTTGGGGCGGATGTAGTAGTTCACCCCTCTGAGGTCTAGGATCGGCCGGAGGGTACCGTCGGCTTTCGGTACCGTGAAGTACCTGGAGAAGAAGCCGGTGGTCTTGGCCTCTTGCGGGAGCTGCTCGATCGCCCCTTTCTGGAGGAGGGATTGGATCTCTTCCAGGAGGGCCGGACTCGACGGCGTGGAGTAGTAAACGCCGCGAGGAGGAATATCGAGAAACTCGATGGCGTAGCCAAGACGGACGATGGAAAGCACCCAAGAGTCCGTGGTGACATACTGCCACTCCGCTAGGTGTCGAGCCAGTGTCGGTCGGTCTCCGAGCGCTGATGGTAGGCTGAAGAGTGGGTGTTGGTAGGTCCTGCCAGGCACATCAAAACCGAGACTTTGTCTCGGAGGAGGACTTCTTGGACGAAGCCGGGCGCCGCCTAATCGTGCGTCTGGCCGATGAGCCGGAGGACGGTCTCGACTGTCCAGACTGGGCCGAACGCTGGAACGACGAGGTGGAAGATCGTCGCCAGGATGGGCGGAAGGTGGAGGCCCTGCGGGCTTGCGTGGCCGGCTGCAGCCCGATCTTTTTGGCGGTCAGCCTCGCCTTGACGAGATTGTCCAAAGCTTCGTCTGTGGACGAATTGAATAGGCCTTCACCGTCGAAGGGGAGATCTTCAATCCTCCTTCTGGTGTCCTCCTGGATGTCGGCCGGTCGCAGCCAAGCATGGCGGCGGAGGCCGACGGATCCCGCCATGACACGGGAGGCAATCTCCACTGCGTGCCTGGAGGAGGCCATCTGGTGGCGAGCGATGGAGATGGCCTCGTTGTAGATCACGGAGGAGGCCTGGCGGATGTCCTCCGGTACCGCCTCCATCGCCGGTTGCAGGCGATCGAGCACTTTTTTCAGGTATGCCGCGAGGCAAGCCTGAGTGTTGGACAGCCTAATCTGCAAGGAGGCAGCTGAATAAAACCTCCTTGCGTAGGCGTCCAACTCCTGCCTCTTTGTCCGGCGGGGTGGTGTGTTGCCTGCCGGAGCCCTTCGTCTGTGCCGACTCGACGACCACAGAGTTCGGTGCAGGGTGATTAAAGAGATAACCGGCGTTATCCTTCTGCACCCTGTAGAGGTGTTCTAACCGCTGCGGTATCGGCTGAGCCGAGGCCGGTCTATCCCAGGCGGCCTTCACCAGTCTAGATACCCGGGGCAGGAGAGGCAGCGGGGCCGTGGAAGGTCGCTTCTCCTCGAAGACGGAGAAGGCTGGATCGTCGTCCTCCGGCTCCGCATCGGCGATCTTAAGGCCGAGGGTAGTGGCCATGCGGAGCAGCATCGCAGAGAACTGGTGGACGTCCTCTGGAGCAGAATCTGGGATCGGGTCCCCGAATCCCAGCGGAGGAGACTCCTGGGAGGCCGCCTCAGACACCTCTGACTCCGCACTCGAGTCGTACGACTCCGAGCTCGGTGAGTCCTCTCGCCGCTCGCTTTCCGGCTCCTTCGTCGCCGCAGGTGTTGCCTTCCTAGGCTTCTCCGCAGCCGGGGCGGTGGTAGCAGCAGCGTCCCGCTTGGGATGGCTGACTACTGACTTCACCCTCTTGGTGGTGACCGGGGTAGTCTGGCAGGCTGACGTCGTCGTAGCCCGCTCAGTCACCACCGACTCCGTAGGGCGCGTCGCCGTTGCCGTGACCCTAGGAGGTGGCGATATCGCCCGATACCGTGGTGAAGGCTCCCTCGCCCTATGATATCGAGGGGAGGGAGAGCGGCTGAAGGAGCGGCGGTCCGACGGAGATCGGCTTCGGCGTCGACGGTACCGAGCCTCGTCCCCTCTAGGCGAGCGCGATTCGCGCTGTCGACGAGGTGACCGGGACCTCCGGAAGGTCTCCCAGCGGCTCGGGCCACGATGGTACCGATCCTGGTACGATGGCGAATGCGACCGATAGGAGGCCGGGCGCTCTCTCCACTGAGATTCCCTCGCGTACCTGGCCACGTAGGACGCCGAGGTGTATCTGGAGGCAGACGAGTGAGGTTGTTCCTCTCTTGTCTCCCTCGGAGGCGGCGAGGCCACCGGACGCTCGGAAGAGCGGGACCGGGACCTAAAGGAGGTCGAACGCCGCTCCGGAGAAGCAGAGGGCTCTCTCTGCTGCAGGTCGGCCGACCTGCGACGGCTAGGAGGGCGGTGGCGCTCCTCCACCAGGGTTGGAGGGTCTGCCACAGGCGAGTCCGGGCGCTGTTGGGAAACGTCCTCGATCTCATCCTCCGAGAGATCGACGGACTCGCCTCGCCCTTTGGAAGGCTGCTGAGTAGGAGGAGGAGTAGGAGGTCGAACGTCCCCAGCCGGGGAGCGCTTCTTTTCCTTCTTCTTCTTCTTCTTCTCCTTCTCCTTGCCCTTGCCTCCGTCCGGAGCAGGGCGCTTTTTTGCAGGCGTCTCCGTAAGGGGAGCCTCAGCCTTCCTCGCCGTCGAGGATCCTTTTGCTGACTTGGCAGCCGCCGACAGCTTCGGGATCCTCGGTAGCGCCGAGATCGGCGTTTTCGCCGGTACCGAGCCCGATACCGACGAGGTGGACGGACGGCAGCCGCCGATACCGTCGATGGCGTGGTCGTCTTCTTGTCGGCCATCTTGGAAGTGGAGGTCTCGTCTATCGCCCGCAGAGACTGTTCCCAACAATAAGATTTGAGTCTCGCGGAGCGGTTGCGGAGAGTTTGGGGAGTAAAATCCCGGCAAATTGGGCAAGTCCGGATGTTGTGGGACTCACCCAAACAGAAGAGACACTCCTTATGGCCGTCGTTGAGGGCAACCTTGCGGCCGCAGGACACGCACTTCTTAAAGAGCGCGGACATAAGACGAAGAAACGCCAAACTCCGAAATCCAAAAAGACGAAAAACCGAAGGGGAAGTCCGAAAGAGAGGTCAAAGACAGTCCGAAAGTCCGTAAAACCGTGAAAACAGCAAGCCAAGCACAACGTGAGAGGAACAAACTGAAGAACCTTCCGTACGCGGCGGCGGACGAGAAAGAACTGAGGAGAGACCGTTGCTCGGCGGGAGGAGCATGCGCAGTACCGGCGTGGGGGAGGGGTTCCCGCCAAGCGAACAAGCTCTAGAAGTTTCCGAACGCTACCGCGCAGGCGCTAAAGCTCCTAGTGTATGAAGGCACAGAGACCACGAAGAAGAAATAAAGATATAATAATTGAAGAAGGGAAAGCTAACTTAAGAATAAATACAAGAGAGGAGTTAGAGAAGGAGGAACTCTATTGTCAATGGTTTCTCCACCTCTAACTGAAAGAAAGATTTAAAATGGACTCAAAACTTGAAGGTTTTGAAATAAACAAACAACTAAATGAGTTCGAGAAGGTGATTTTTGAGAAATTGGAACATTTAACATCCCAAATCTATAGAATTTTACTAGACTGTGAACTGGAAACAGAAACAATAAAAGACTCAATGATTCAATGGGCACGTAATATAGGACACGAAATTAAACTGGAACATTGGGAAAAGAGCTGGAGAAATACTCAAAAATTTACACTAGCCCAGAATTTGAAAGAAAATCATCTTAAGGTGATGTACAGATGATATTTAGATCCAGCAAAGTTAAGTAAAATGTATAAAATACAAAATAATAAATGCTGAAAATGCTATGAAGAAGATGGCACCTTCTTTCATATGTGGTGGTCTTGCCCCAAAGCAAAAAAAATATTGGAAAAATATTCACAAAAGAATAACTGAAATTCTACAGATAAATATTCCATTATCCCCTGAGATCTTCTTACTAAATATGTTGCACAAAATGGATAAAATTAGCTATTGGAGTGCAACACTTTATATGGTTACAGTGGCAAGAATAATATATGCTAAATACTGGAAAAATAATGCTATTCCGGAAATAGATGAATGGTTGCTTAAATTAATGGAATTGATAACATTAGATAATTTAACTATTGCAATGAGGGGCGAGATCTGAGGGAAGAATGAAAGAGAAACAGTGCCAATTAAAAACTACATGAAATAAAGTTGGGCATTACAAAACTAAAGACTGGTAGAATACAAAAAGGGAATGAGAATGGATAAAAATTAAGCAAGAGGTATGAAAAATTGATGAAGTTGAAATCTTTCATGAGATGCTGGCAGGCCAACAGAGGTAGTAAAGTTAAGAGGAAACTTTAAGAAATAAGATAATCAACCAAACAAGAGGATGGTGGGAAGTGGAATTTATGTATCTAAAATGCAGATAAGGGTAAGCTAAAGATAATAGAATCTTTGTAAAGGCAAATCTTTTAATCTCTGTAAAGGAAGACCCTTACTGTACATGTACTGATAAAAGCAAATCAATAGAAGAATTGTATTTTTATACAATTGGAAAAACAAATATGACTGTTGGAATGATACTTGTAAATATTGACTGATTTTAATAAAAAATAAAATAAAATAAAGCAAATTACTCCTTTATGCTTCTTTTAGCAAGGGGAAAAACCCAGTTTTTTGAAACCACTTTTTTTTTTTAAGAGTTGGACAAGGCCCTGAAGAGCTTTCAAATTTGCCTCCCAGTGCTGCTTCAAAAGGAGGTCTTGCTAACCTTTCAATTTCAGTTCAGCTCAAAACACGTCCCCCTATTAAAAACAAATGGCTACATCTGGGTTTAGAACAAGGGTGAGAATAATGTGGCTCTCCACATGATGCTCAGCTGCAACAGCCAACAGCCCCAACCAGCACAACCCATGGGAAGGAGTGCTGGGAACTGAAATCCAACAATAATCTTGAAGGTGCATGATTCCCGCCCGTGCTTTAGAAGGAGGTGGTTGCATATTCCTCCCCTGCCAACACACCAGTTACATGGGACAGATTTAAGCATCACTTACTTGACTGATTGGTATTACAAGAAAGGCTCCTCCACCTGCGCATTCTGTCACAACAGCAATGAAATGTGGGTTCACAGCACAGAAGTGGTTGTCATGGACACTCTGGGTAATAGGTACACAGTCATAGCAATTCTCCTTGCTGGCTGGCTTTCCATAAACATGGCGGAATTTTGAACTGCGATACTGAGGGTTCCATGACATCTGCAGGGCACAAAGAGAAGACAGGCATGAAGCCACCCGGCTTTCATTTCAACAGGGGAAAATAAGGACACATTTTGTGTAAGTGTAACAGCTTACTCTCACATCAGAGATCACTGCCTGCATGCCCCCCAACACCTACATAAGTGCGCACACGCACATTAAAGGCTGAAGTTTCCTCTGACTGACTGCTGCATTCACTTAGCCTGCAACAGTCTATCCTGAGCTGGCTTAAGAAGCAGGCATTTTGGCCAACTGCAATCTGATGCATACTTGCATCAGTGGATGGCTTTTACTTGATGACAAGTGTAAGGTCTCGCTTTGGGGGTTCCCCATATCAGTATGGTTTGGAATGGCATCATATCTAATTGGCATCATATTTAATTGGCACTAATATTAAATTCAAGCCTGAGAGGTCAAACTGAGAGAGGGAAGAAATCTGACTGTAGATGTGAGAAAGAGAGGCTAGTCAGTCTAAACAGCCTCTAGGTGAGATTAGGTCATTTGGAGCCCTGGTGGCGCAGTGGTTAAATGCCAGTACTGCAAGTCACAAGGTTATGAGTTTGATCCTGCCGGGCTCCAAGGTTGACTCAGCCTTCCATCCTTCCGTAGGTCGGTAAAATGAGTACCCAGCTTATTGGGGGCATGTATAGAAAAATGTATCGAAATACATGCTATCTCTTAAGTTGTTCGCCGCCTCGATCCATATGGAGAGGCGGGATACAAATAAATAAATAAATAAAATTTGTCAAGCAGTAGTAGCTGTTGTTCCTGTGGATGATTGGCTTAAGCAGAAGCTAGTTGTCTTTCTAGGAAACACAATTGGGAAAAGCTCACCAGGACACTGATTGACAGATACCCATCCTCTGTGCACCTCATAGCACTCCTTCCTCTTGCCTCATAGTACCCACAATACAGAGCTATTACAACAGTCATCATGTCTTTGTCATCCAAAGATGGCGAACATTAGTTGGTTGATAGTCCATTGTCTGTGCTGTAATTCCCATTGTTCTGCACTTGGAACCCCACATAGCCTCCTCTGCCACAGGCTATTTTCAGGGTACAAACACCTCGATTTCAGGATGCCCAGTGCAATCTTTCAAAGGTCTACCCATCACTCTGTCCATCTGGCTCCTGAATGAGAACTGTCCTTAGGTCCTACCTAAGCCAAAACACATTTCTGCTCATCACTACTCTTCTGGACTGGTAATTATAAATCTTCCAAAACCCCTCAGCCTCTCTATAATTTTTTTATCTCCCTTTCTCTTTCAGTTAGCTCTTCTGTGAATGTTTGACTGTTTGTATTTTGTGTTCATGCATGAGTAAATCCCCCCCCCCAACAAAAACACATTTTTAGCTTACTTTTGAATCTTTGGCTGATTCTTTTCCTGTGAGAGTCCATAAACACTGGTAGGTAAGGGCTCATTAGTTTACCCTCCTCTCACAAGCCTCTTCTTTGAGCTAACTCATTCCCCACTCTTGCAAGAGGTATCTGGCATCATGGGATGGCCCTTGTGACACCTACGTTTTGGGGCAACACAGGGCTGGACTAGTATTCAGATTTGGAAGCAGGAAGATGTGTCACTCAAATCAGACCATCTGATGTCTCTGGGGTATAGAAAACTTTCAGCGAAGGTGTTAGTTATGAAACTCTGGACCAAGGCTATTTAAGAATTGAAAGATCAATGCCAGACTACTCATTGTGCTGGAAACTGGCACCTAGAAGAAATCTTAGAATGAAGGTCTAATCAAGTTCTAAGTGCCGCTAAATCCAACCACTTATCAGGCCACTGTCAAGACAAGATCAGCTGATGTAACCACACAAGGCAGTCTTCAAGGGCAGCCACACACAGAGTTCAATTCAGTAATCAAACCAGCCAGCTATGAAAGAATGTTAATACAGCTGTTAAGTCCTTCTGAGGGCAACGTGGCAGGGTGGGAAAACATACCATGATGTCTTAGTTGGATAAGCTTTTTCTTTTTTTTTAAATAAAAAGTGTATTGCGATTTGAAGAAGTCAAGTGCTTAGCCAACAGAACTTGAGGCTGAATTCCAATATCTTTCTTAATCCTTTCTTCTGCATTGTAAGCGTGAATATACTGTGTGATTTCTTTACACAGTACAAAGGAATTTAACAATCAGATTTCCTGGCACTAAACAGAGTAAGATGGTATCTCTCCTTTAAAGAGCATAAGAGACATGTTCCCTTGAAATCTCTGAGGAAATATTTCTTTTTATCTGTGTAGACTAAAGTCTGTGAACACAAGAATGTTGTGCTAACTCATAGCACATTATGTTCTCTGTGTAGGCCTTCCTTTTCTCTTCCAGCATAGGATACCAAATCCTTGATCCTACGCCTACTTACCAAACATACCTCCTAATATTTCAAAGGGACTTACTTGTGGATGACTATGCACAAGACTACAGGCTGCAAAGCAGCTGATTGTGTATAAAAACACTGTGGCAGCTCTGTGCACAAGCTCATTCATTCACCATTTTAAAAACTGACATATTTGCAAAGCTATGCAAAAAAAGATGGGAAAGAGAAAACGAATGGGAGAAATGAAACACCTGAGAAAACACATACCATTTCCCCCATTGAATTCTGTATGCAGAATAATTTGCATATCCTACTCTGTCCTCCTAGGAATGTGGTAAACCTGGGCACTGAAAGTATAGGAGGGAATAAGAATGTGTGGGTTAACCCCCCACCCCAAATACTGACCACACTATACACCACTACATGTTTTACATCAGTTGAAAGAAGCCCATATGAGTACAAAAGTACATAGAGGGCTCATTCCCCAAGGACAGGAACATGGTTGGAAAAGATGCACGTTTCTGTTTACAGGAGATCCCCTATATATGTATGTATGTATGTATGTATGTATGTAGCTGTACTTTGGATCTTGGAAGTGTTTGGGGGGGACTATGGTGCACTCGCTTCCATGTAAGTGAGACAGACTAGAGGAAAATCTCTCAAAGAAGCAGATCTGAGAAAAGGAAGATGGTGATGGTTGCAGGTTTTGCTACTCAGACTTCCCACACATTCCTTTTCACAGAGAGGGCAAATGGACCCAACTACTGCCTTCTATGTGAACAGAGTATACACACAGACAAAATGCAATACAATTTATTTGGGTCCCATATGGAGAAACAGGATATAAACCAAATATATATATATATATATATATATATATATATATATATTATAATTATCCCATCTCTCCACATGGGACTCAAATATATCGTACAGTTGGCCCTCCACACTTGCAGGTGTGACTTTCATGGATTTGATTACTTGCAAGTTTCTTCAAACCCTGCCCCCCCCCCCCGCAAACATATCTCAGGCACTTATTTTTTGGTGGCAACACCTTTCCTCTCAACAGCTCTGATCAGGCCACACAGCCCCTTAAACACCCACCTCTGGTCTTCCTTCTCCTCCTCCATCAGCCACAGCTGGGGTTTGCAGTTGATGGCGGGGCATTTAGAATTCTCAGCCAGAGAGCTCTCTGGCCTCAGTAAACTACAAACTTCACAATTCCACAGGATGTTGAAAGCGGAATAAGAGCACAATATAACAGTGTAGGGCAAAAATGGCCTTAATTTTCTTAAGTCAGACAGCTTTGGACTAGGACTGTGGAGACCAGGTTATGGAAGCCCACTGGATGAATTTGGGTGAGTCACACTCTCTCAGCCTCAGAAGAAGGCATGGCAAACCCCCTCTGAACAAATCTTGCCAAGGAAACCCCATGATAGGTTCACCTTAAGACGGTCCAACCTGAAGGCAGAAACAACATTTTCTTAAACTATCAACTATAAAATGCAGATAATGGAAGAAATACAAGTCCAGTGAAGATCTATTTATCTTGATCACTGGAAGCCAACCATGTTAAACTACATAAAAAATGGGTTTGAATCTTTCATTTACAGTGAAGTCTTTCTGCAATTCTTCCAACTTATTTCCACTTCGTAAAATTAATTCCCTGCTGGTTATTTATCTTGCATAGGCAACTGAAATTGGAGATCAGCATATCATATATTACCTGTCCAAATTAGGAGAAGATTACAACAAAACTGCACCTCCTGTTTATTCATTCATACTTTCAACTTAGCTGTCTCTCATACTATTAAAACAGAGCCTGGAGAAGTAAAGTTTTGGATGACAACTAGCAAGAATCTACCAGCCAATAAGGCCACTGACTATATTGCCTGGGGGATCCTCGTAGTCCAAAAAGCTATTTTAATAAACTCTGTGTTAAAATAAAAATTTAGGGTTCCTGAAACAAAGACCTTTCTTGCTAGTTCATGTTTACTTTACCAATGCACAGCTTACTACCAATTAACACAAACTCAGCCCACTAAAAGCGCAATACATTTTTGCTGCTTGAGACTGCAAACCTGGATCAGGTCTTTGGCAGGTTGTAAGACAAAGCTAACGACGTTGGAGTGACCAACTGGGGTACCAGAGAGGTGCATCAGTGTGTGAGTATCATCAGGTGATATTCTTCCTGGTACACAAAAACATTATTTTCAACAAGCGTGTACAGATCAAGCAGCTGCTTAAAGCATGAGAGTGTGCCAAGAAAGACTGCGGCTTTCTACCCCCGCTCCTTAGGCAGTCAGCCACCCTAGCCAACAGCTGCATATTGTGACTTGCCAGTTGCCTGATAACCTCCCCTGCTCTTGAAGCTTAATGCCTAAGTATATCAGCCCTCAGGATGGCTTCCACGCACAGCCGGTGGGCTAGCTTGGTAGGTCACTGACTGCGTAGACCTGTATTACACTAATATATACTACAGAAACAGGACCTATCAAAACCACTTACCTTTCATTTATTTGCAAACTGCTCACAATAATTAAGTGCTTCTAGAAGGTCTCGCTGGCTACGTTCTACTACCCTCATGAAAAACAGAGTGTTGAAGGATTTTTCAAAAAATAAAAAAGTTCCAGGCATAGATTAGCTCAGCAACCCATGCTGACTTATACACACGTCTCCCTTCAGCCTATGCCACCCGTCCAATGTGTGTGCAGCAAAGAAAACAATGAAATTGGAACCTGAAACCTTGCCTGCTTAGGCGTGGCCATAGCTCCCTCCCTGCCAGCCAGGTGAATCAGCTCTGTTTACAGTCTTTGCATGTTTACCTATGACCTCAGGGTATCACTAGTCTGCCCTGCTGTTTGATTAACCTGCTTGAGGGCACCAACCAAAGCTCAAGTAGAATGCCAACGGCTTCCACCAGCGTGGATCTCTTCTCAAGACAGGCACACACTGGTCTAGCCAGTTTCCCATGCACTGTGTACTTCTCTCTCCGTACTTCCCCCTTTCCTCTCCCTTTTCTAAACTGTACAAGACAAAAGCACCAAGTGGACTCAGATAATCTCAGAACTTGGAAATTTACTTTGAAAAAGTTTTTTTTCCTTGTTACTCAATACCATACAGTGTTTGAGAACTGTTGCCCTTGCAGTGTTCTTCTAAAAATAATGTAATACTAATATTCTTACTTTTAGTTAACTTTTTAAAAAAACTCCTTAAGATCAGTAAGAAAGAGACATAAGGTTTGAAAAAAAAATCCTGCTAAAAATGTAACTTTCAAAATTTAGAAAATGTTACTCACATATTCATACTCCTCAACATGACTGTTTAGTACTATTTCCATTTGCTGTTTCTTTTGAAAGGTAATCCCCTTATGTTAACCGCCAAAGTGTAACTTGTTACAGATAATTATGCTAGTTGTGTAACTTAGCTTCCAGACGTTAGATCAGTGGCTCTCAACCTTCCTAATGCCGCGACCCCTTAATACAGTTCCTCATGTTGTGGTGACCCCCAACCATAAAATCATTTTCATTATTTTTTTTTATTTTTTTTTTAGTTAGTTAGTTAGTTAGTTATTTCCAACATCAAATAGATTGGAAACACTGCCCTAAATCACTGCTCGGGATAGACTTCTAATGCCTAAAAACTGGTAACCCTCCCCCCTTTTTTAAGCACAGAAAGCGTCCATCAATGCCAGAATTAAGGCAGTAGTTCTAGTTCTGAATGTTGGGTTTCCACAGTTCAAAAAGCCAGTCACTCCCAAAGGCAATGCCGAAACAGCCCACATATTACACGAGGTGCAGGGAGGAAAGGACAGGGAGAGAGGAAAGATGGCAGCGGCATAAGTAGACGCGTTTTGTTTCACTCCCTCCCTTCCTCCCTCCCTTAAAGGGAGTGTGGATGCTGAACATACAAAAAGCGAGGAATGCAAGACAGTCAGGGCGAAGAACACAACACGTGCATGTGGCAAGCGCCAAGGGTCCACGCACAACAAAAGCGAGAGGAGAAAGTCATCCTGGCTATTTCTGCACTAGACTGTTATAGCACTATTATTCCGCTTTCACCATCCTATGGAATCCTGGGGTTTGCAGTTTGAACCCCAGCGCAGGGGTCTCAGAAGCACTGCTCCCATTGGCTGTGAGGCCACCTTCTTTTAAAAGGGGGGCAGGATTGAGGAGTGGCGACCCCTGTGAAATGGCCATTCGACCCCCAAAGGGGTCCCGACCCCCAGGTTGAGAACCACTGCTTTAGATAAACTACTCATTGCAATACAGTGAAAATGAACCATGTAACTTCTTCAAGACTGCATCCCATACAAACATGTATGTATAAAGAAAGTTTCAACCAGAACAATGGGTTCCCCTGCACTGAAAAGACCTGGCCAAAACAATATCAGCAAAATCAAATTCAGTTGTTGGATCTTCCAGCAGAACCCATTCCCAAAATTACATGCAGCAATTTGGGCTGGATTAAATAAGACAATGCAGACCAGGCATGCACACTTTCTAACACATTAACCCAAAGTTGGCCCATCAGCTATGTGCTTTTGTCATATCTCCACTGGTGGAATCTCTCTGAGCCATGATCTGGAACTTCCTGGAAGCAGATAGAATGGAAAAGCAGGCTGTGTCTAGGGATTTACAAGGATCCCCAAGAGGTCTAGAATTCTCAAGCAAGAGGGATGTTAGGTCTGCCACCACTCATTGAGAAATGGAGAGATCTGCTCTGCAGGTAAAGAAGGAGACTGATCCACTTCCTAGCCCAAGACAGTCCCGCGTTTAAAGACACAGGTTGGTAACTAGATGAAGGAGTCCCTACTTGCTAAGAAAGGCTTCTCTTGACAGAAGGGATCCTGGGGAGCATGATCCTCCTTGCAAGCAGAACTTCTGCCTCAATATCAGCACTAGGAACTCAGGCAAATAAGCCTCAATGTGAGACAAAGGAGAGTTGCTGGAACAATGCCTATGTACCAATTCTCTCTATCAGCCTGAGGCTCCACTGTCAGGATGGAGACATTCACGTTCTAGGGCTGAATTTACCATTTCTGGAGGCCCAAAACAGCAATATGGGGTTTCCCGGTGGCCCTTCCCCACAAAACTATCATTTAATGCATTCGAAACTTTTTTATGTTCCTTCCCCATTCTCCAAGACTGAACTCCCTCCTATGGCTTAATTAAAGGCTGTATAAGATCTAGAAGCTAAAATAGCTGGTATTTTAGCCCCTTAGCCAGCTTTTGCCTTTGGGGCATTCCCCCACCGGAATGAAGGTACTGAAACCTTTAGATGAAACTGAATCTAGTCCTTAAGATAGAAGAGGCTTCCCTTCTTCAATCAGCTGGATCCTTTTGTGTTAAGACATCTGGACTCTGCTTTTGGAATTCTGCATGACTCAGAGGCGGCTCATGGACTGAGCAAGGGGTGACATTGTCCTGAAGTGCTGAACAAAGCACTTCACCCCTGCCAGGACCACGAACATCTGGTGTCTTGCCTGGTTACCTCTTCCCTTTCTGGATCTCCACAGTCTGGACTCTCAGACTGCCTTTCCTCTGGTTCCAGAGCATAGCAGGCTTTGGCCATTTTCACTGCCTTCTAGAAGCAGAAAAAGGTCAAGTGTGCTGCTGGGGTAGGGTTGACAAGTGAAATAAGGAACAGGGCTGTGTAGGAGAGGACATTGCAGCAGCTGTTGCTAGTACAAAAAGCCATAAAACTATTAAGTCAGCTTCATTTGGCAACGCAATGCATGGGGAGGGTGAGCTATGGTGCAGTTGGCAGGCTGGTAACTTGCTTTCCATTTGGTTGTAGGTCAGCAGCTCTACAGCAGTATCCTTAAGAGAAGGGGGACATTTCTGATACGATCATAATTTTGGCGACCTACATCCCAAGCCTCTCATCTAATTTAGCCAGATTGGAAATTGGAGAGGGCTTCTGTACCTTTAGTGGCTGTGTAGAAGTAGGAAATTCAGCAGCTGTTCCTTATGACGCAACCAGGTGACAAGCAACACCAGCAAAAATACCACTTTTTACACAACCATTAAAGGTACAGGAGCTCTCTTCAGTTTTCATTTTGGCAACCCTACAGTTTCATCATTAAGCCACATAACTTCTGTTTCGCCCTGCTGAGCAATGAAACCCTACCCTGCTTTATATGTCAGTCTCCACCGGATGGAAGTACAAGAGAGAGCCCCCCACCCCTGATGCTGTGGGCAACCAAGGCCATGCACCAGATCAAGGGCAGAATAGAGCCCAAAGATACACTGCCACTGATGTTGTCATATTTCAGCAGTTCTAAGAAACTGGGCAAAACATTCTGTGTATAGCATAATATTCACAAACAAAGTTTACAACAGTGCTCCTCAAGTGGTGACTAAAAGCATAAACAATAACTGAGGAAGTCCCTGATTGAAATTTCTCACCAGCCATGAACTCAAGAGCCTTCCGCTATCACTTGGTTTTTTTGTGTGTTTGGAAAATCACTCCCGCCTCATCATCTAAAGCAATGGCAAGCCACATCACACTTTCTAACAACCTTAAGTTCAGTAGTTGCTGTCAACCTTGAGATTAGCAGTTGCAGCACTTCCACAGAAGCTGACGTTTATAACAGGGTTTTGACAAATCTGTAATTCCATAATGGGGGGGGAGATGGGATCAGAAATACTTCGTTGTGTCTTTGCCAACAGCTGATGTCACGAAGTGGATGCTTGTAGTGGATTTTAGAGGTTTAACAGGACACAAAGAAGGAGGCAATCTTTCTGGTTATGTCATGCATGATTCTTGTGGTTTTATTTCAAGAAAGAGCCTTCTCAGTGGCTGCTCCCAACCTGTGGAATTCCCTTCCGGGGGGGGCATTTCCACACTACACTATTATAGTGCTATTATTCTACTTTCAACATCCTATGGAATCCTGGAGTTTGCAGTTTATGGAGGGGCCTTTGGCAAATACAGTATTGTTCAGTCTTTGGACCCTCCCTAAAGTACAAACCCCAGGATTCCATAGGATGATGAAAGTGGAATAATAGCACTATAAGAGTGTAGTGTTGAAATGGCCACGGCTAGATTGATCCCCTCTCTGCTCTCCTTTCGCTAGCAGACAAAGGCCTTTCTATTTAAATAGGTATTTAATGATTAATTGGTCTGTAGGGCTTCATTTTTATATGTTCGTATGCTGTATTTTTACCTTTATTGTTATGTTTTTAAACAATGTTTAATATTTGATAGCATTTTAGTATGACATCTTGTTTAATTGTGTTTTAAGTTTTTCATCATCAGGACTTTAGCTTTTTAATTTTAATTTAATTAATTTTTAATTTTTAATTTTAATTTAATTTAATTAATTTTTGAGCATTTTCATAAGCTGCCTTGGATTCCATATACGGAGAAAAGTGAGAGAAAAATCAATTAAATAATAAATTCAGCACCCTACATTGCAATCATGATGAAAAGATCTTGCCCACCCTTGTTTATAGCTGTCAAGGCTTTCAGGTAAGGGTCTTTCCCAGTCCTGCATGGAAATGCCAACCAGGGAGTTTCTCCCATATGTGCTGTACCTCTGAGCTATTCTCCATACTCAGCTTCAACAATCTCTACCCTGTCCGCACTAGGCTGTCATACTGCGATTATTCCACTTTCAACCTCTTATGGAATCCTCAAAGCCCCCCCCCCAAACTGCAAACCCCAGGATTCCATAGGAGGTTGAAAGTGGAATAATCACGCTGTAACTGCCTAGTGCGGTCATGTTCTCGGCTGGGAAGTTTTATCGACTGCACTGCTGTTATCAGAAGCAGACACACAACGTCCTTCTTGGACATTTACTAAACTAGGACGAGGCAAGCCTCTGCTTGTGAGCAATTCCATAAAGATGCTGACTCTGGAATCAATGCAGATTGCTGAACAGGAAGTTTTAAGTGCTGTCAGGAAGCCAGCAATCTGTTTCTGGGGAGAGCCAGAGGCTGGCTGATCCTCACACAACAGAGGGAGTTTCCCAGAATTGACATCCAAAACTGAATTAGTTCTCGATGAACACCGATTTCCCCTCACCTTCAAACCTCTTCCTAATAACTTCCTAAAATTTCCCTCTCATGCTGTCATACTTTTTTTTTTTTTTTTTTGGACAGGACATAAAACTGTCAGCCTTCATCATGCCCC
Organism: Ctenosaura bakeri; assembly: GCA_948474755.1. Lineage (NCBI taxonomy): Eukaryota > Metazoa > Chordata > Lepidosauria > Squamata > Iguanidae > Ctenosaura > Ctenosaura bakeri. Next base: position 83,345 of record CAOLHI010004173.1, read on the forward strand.
ACAGCAAGCAGAAGTGAGCATGTACAGATATGCTCCCAGACATTTGCAAATGAATGGTAATACTCCTCAAATGTTGGTCATCTATTCTCAGATAGGTAGTATGGGCTGACGTGCTTCTAATCCTTTCAATCATTTATTGTGACATAGGAATAATAATAAACACAACTAATTGAATCATCTTCTGTTTTATTTTGGAGCATTTTGCCGGAAAAAAAAGTCAGGGCAGGATACTCTCCATATGACGAAACCTGGTGTTTTACTACTGTGCAGGAGGAAATGCAGTGAAATAACCACACAATTCAGCGTTACTAAATAGAGACTCATTCCAGTGGATTGACAAACACCCTCTGCTGGTCAAAATCATTGTGCTAAAAAAACCCACCCTGAACAATATGGTATTTTAGAACTTTTAGTTCCTTAAATAGCAGGAAGTGCCATGTGAATCTTTTTATCAGGTGAATAACTCAGGTGGGTAAAAGACTACAGATGCCTCAGAAAACCTCCTGTAATAAATTCAGTAAGTACAAAGACAAAGACAGCATGTCACAGGCATCAAGGATGTAAAGAATCTTGAAAATTTTCTTGTCCTTAATGAGATGTTAACACAGAGGAATGAAAAATAGTTAAGTGCCACAAGATTTTCTTGTACTGAAAAGATTATTTTATTTTATGTCTCTACTAGGTTTGGTGCAAAACTGCCTTTGTTGTTGCTTGTGCAATTTTACACCAAAAAATAAAGGCGCAAGAGGGTTGCACAATCAGCTTTTGCAACGTTTTCACAGAGGAGCCTTAAATGAAGGGGGAAAAAAAATCGTTTTAAAAAATAGCCCCAAATCTTTGTATTCTTGTCCAGTGGAAAGAAAACTTTTCATATTTTTTCATTCTTGTAGAAAAGAACAAACTACAGTCAGCGCTCCACATTCGCAAGAGTTAGGGGTGCAGGACCTCTGCAAAAGTGAAAAAAATATCACAAATATCAAAGTATCACAAATATCAAAATGTGTGTGTGTGTGTGTGTCTGTGTCTGGGGGAAAGTGGCCAAGACATGTTTGGGAGAGTGACCCTCAGGGTCCAAACCAGATCAGAAGAAAAGGAAAAGGGGGTGGGTTGGCATGATGCCCATGCTTCCTCTCCCTTGCCCACTTCCTTCCCTGGGCATGGGAGGGGCATCAGGAAAGAGTTTGTGGTGCTGAGAAATTGGGCTGTGAGCCAACCTGGCAGCTGCTGGTGGAAGAGGAGGACCAAAGGTTTTTAAAGAGTTGCATGGCCTGATTGAAGCTACTGAGAGGGAAAGTTCCCCCACAAAAGAAGCGTCTGAGGTGCGGGGCAAGAGATGGAGAAATTAACAAATAATCAAATCTGTGAAAGACAAACCCACAAATATGGAGGGCCAACTGTAAATGAAGATTCATGTCTCTGGCATGTATTCTTCCATGAACAGTGCTGTTATCAAAGTAGCAGCATCTGCAAATACAGAGCCGCAGTTCCACAACTCTAGCATTTCAAAAGCAGCTTTCCACTTCTCCTGTTGTTACATTCAAAGTGCAGTAGCTAAACTTATTTTAAATTGGACACTGCTCGTATAAATATATAAGTAATTGTAATGTCCCTCCTACAAAATGCCAGGATCTAAAATACTTCAGTGATTGAGATCCCATCTGCCTAACATAATAGGTAGACAACAGTTATTTATGTATTTATATGAGCAGCATCTAATTTAAAATAAGTTTAATTTTCCTAACATTGCTAAAAAATGTTTGTGCAACTGAAATGAAAGGTGCTATAATTAAGAAATGTACATAAATTAAGCTTGAACTCTCCCTAGAAACCACAATGACTAAAGTGAGACTGTTGTATCATGGCCATATCATAAGAAGGGCATGACTCATTAGAAAAGACAACGAAGCCTGGTAAGGTAGAAGGCAGCAGGGAAAGAGGAAGAGCGCACTACGAGTGAACACACTCAAATCAAGGAAGCCAGACATGAACAAGGCTGCTGATGACAAGAGTGACCTGGAAGTTTCTCATTCATAGGGTCATCATTAAGTTGAAGGGGACTTGACATCTTCTCCAAAAGGAACCCACATGCAGAAAGGCCCCCATGCACATCTCGTAGCTGGAAATGTGGAAAGAGGTATCAGCTGTTGAATGGAATCTGTGAGCCACTGCATCCAGCTTCCTGCAAGTGCGGAGTATCACTTTCAGAGGGACTTTGACTAAGCTGCATCAACAATAATAAAGTTCAGCTGAGAATAATGAAACAACCAGTCAGAGCCATTTTCCACAACGTGGTACAGGACTGGAGACCACAGATTCAGGCTCCTTACCCTCCAGTCAAGAGCATTCCTCATCTACAACATCTGGTCAACAAATGCATGGATGTCATCTGTGGGAGAAGATGGATCATGGTCTTGTAAGACAGTTGGTGGTGAGCGCATGACTGGGAGGTTGGAGGACTCAGGGGAAGAATGCAAATCTCTATCCAATTTGGATTATTCTGGCTGGAAAGGAGTATGCCTCAATCCTGGTGATGGTACCAACTGAGGGCTGCTCCATGGTGGTATACCTGGAGCTGTACATTAATGGTTTGGGAGTAGTCTGAGCAGGCTCCAGCAACAGTTCATGTGGCCAACCAGAAACCAAAGTGCAGGATTGATCCAGAGATGATGAGAGCACCCAGTTACCAAGGCGGATGGTACCAAAGTTGGATCCGAGCATCGGTATTGATGGTGGCCAGACCAGCAAGAACTGAAGTCCCCACATAGGTGGTGGCAGTCACAGTTGTGGTAATATAAATATCCACAGGATGGAGACCATTCATAGCAGTAGCAAGGACAGCTGATACAATGAAGATAGGCCCTGAACCACTCCCCACCCCTCTCACTATAAAGCTCCCTACTATACCAATGTCCACATCATTCCATTTTGTAACAGTACTGTCATGGAGATGAGACCTGTGACCACAGACTATGGGATCAAGCCCTATACAATCTGGATCCAGTGTGTGAAGTGGAGAAACCTAATCAAGATCTAGAGAGATGATGGTGCTAGTGAAACAAGTGTGAAACCAGAGCAAGAGGTCAGTCTTGAGCATGCAACAACAGAAGATGACAACAACAGTGCCATCTAGAGCCAGAGAATGGGTCAGAACTCGCAGTGAGGAATCAAGGATCTTGCCCTTCAATTCTGGACCAACAAAGAGAGTCTGAGGGGACTGCTCTCGCACCAAGACATGGGTGCCACTTTCCACCTGAGGAGGGGCTATTGCCAAAATGCTCATCTCCTAGCTCTACAAGGTTCCTAACAATGCAGTACTCCGGTGCAAATGACCCATTTGTGTGAGTTACAGAAACCATAAAGAAGTAGCAAGATTTCTGGAAACTGTGAATCCATGGGACAACTTTTTTCCCAAGAGGGGTCAGGAAAAAATGGAAATTTGCAGAAGAACTGAAAAAAAAAAAGAAATATTAGCACTCTTTACAGCCTAAATACACTAAAAACAGCAGAGTCTGATTTTGGAAGCTAAACAGAGACAGCCCTAGTTAGTACTTGGACAGGAGATCGTCAATGAATAGCAGGTGCTTCAGACTGTATTTTGTTTGTTTGTATCCCGCCTCTCCACATGGATCGAGGCAGCGAACAACTTAGAAATAGCATGTATTTCTATACATGCCCCCAACAAGCTGGGTGCTCATTTTACCAACCTGCAGAAGGATGGAAGGCTGAGTCAACCTTGGAGCCCGGCAGGATCGAACTCACAACCTTGTGGCTTGCAGTACTGGCATTTAACCACTGCGCCACCAGGGCTCCCTTCTATTTCAGAGGAAGGAAATGGCAAAGTCACTTCTGAGTATTCCTTGCCTAAGAAAACTCTATGAAATTCATGGAGTTGTTGTAAGTCAATACGAGCCTTGAAGGAACGCACACAAGGACTAAAAGTCATTGTGTTACTTCAGGAACATCTGTAGAACTTGGTTTGGCATAACAGTATCATGTTTGTTTTACTTTTTTAAAATTTTATTGTTACAAATGAAGCCCAAGGTCCTGAACTATAAGGAACACCAGAACTAAAAGGAATCTTTTAGCTTTTGCCAGTTTACCAGGAACAGTGGGGTGGGGTGGGGTGGGGAACCCAATGAAAATAGAAGAAGTAATCAACATTAATAAAACAATTAATAAATCATTTTGTCTCCTCTAGTTCTCCATAGTGCCAAGCAGACATAATGTACTCATCCCCATAAAAAGAAATGACAAAATGAAATTAAGACCAGGAATAGCAGTAATGTGAGATGTGCTTCAAACCCCTATGTAAAAATCTACCTGCTACATAGAGTTTAGAAATAAAACGTGGGGAATAAATACGTCTTCAATATTTTGTTCATTATCTAAAAGAGAATAGTTTATTCTCTCCCCCTCCTCCACTTTTCTAGAAAAAAAGATTTGGCAAAAAGACAGGAAAAAGCAGTTGTTTTTTAAGTCTTTACTTTTCTGTACATGGCTTCTGGTTCCTCTTAGCTAACTTCAGACTGCTGCTAAAATCTCGGACACAATGAGAGCCTGCTTAGGAAGAGACTTCAGGTACAACATCTGATCGAAGTCTGATCTAGTACAGGGATGAGCAGCCTGTGTCTTTCTAAATGTTGTCCTTAGCCAGTGGTAAGGAATGCTGGGAGTTGCAATCCCACAAGTGGAAGGCTACAGCATTCCCACCTGTGATCTGGGCTAGTATCTGTGTCCAGTGGTAGGCAGCCACCCTGTAAAGCAAAGGTGGAACTCATAGTCGGGCTGCAAGTCCCAGCAGCCTAGCCAAGGCAGCCAATAGCAAGGAATGCTGGGACTTGGAATTCAACAAAATCTGAAGGGGCACATGTAGAACATAAAGGCAAAGCTTCTCTGACTGTTCAAATCCAACTGATAATCAGTGGTATATTGCTGTAGAACATGGGGTTCTACTGAACTTTCAGGGCCATGGTTGCTGTTGCATGTCTTCAAATAATTTATGACCTACAACAACACTAAGGTGAACCTATCACAGGATTTTCTTGGCAAGATTTGTTCAGAAAGGTTTGTTGCCTTCCTCTACGATTGAGAGTGTGTGATTTACCCATGGTCACCCAGTCAGTTTCCATGGAAGAGCCAGCATTCAAGCCCTGGTCTCCAGAGCCGTAGTCTGATGCTCAAACCACTACCCAATGTTGGATCTCTTCAAGGCCATTAACCTTTGATTAAGGCCGTTTCCGCATAAGGTCAATACATCGTAGTTGCCTCGAATTCTCACCCTCCCGTCTGCACACTGAACCGTTTCAGCTTTGTAGTTTTCCTCGTGGTTCTGCATCTTTTCAGCCCCTAGCATGGTTCACTGCAGCGAGAAACTGCTGTATGTGAAAACCGGAAAAACTCTGCTGCAAACCTCCCAAACCGGTTCTGCTTTGTTTTTGCCTGCATGCAGAACAGTAACATAGATTCACAGGGCAGAAGCGGCTGGCCAGGGGCACTCCCAGGCTGTCCCTTCTATCATTTCCACCCCTCTCTCTCTCCGCCCGTCATTATTGTCTTCAGGCATTATGGATTGTTAAGACATGCTTTTTTCCCCACATATCAATGAACGTACATACCTACACACAAATGTAGCACCGCAGAAATGTGTGAGAGCAAAGAAGGAACAATCTTTTACTGCTCTGCTAGAAGATTGTCGCTGCTGCAGGCTACTGATCGATTCTAGGGATGATCAGTTCGTTCTCCACCCCAGATTTTGGAGGCGCAGCCAGACTGTGGCCAGTGATGTTGCCAAAGCTGTCCCCCGACTCAGCGACCAGCAAACTTATTTTGATAGTTTAGTTGAGAGCTTCAATTGACAGTTTAATCTGACAGCTTAATTTGAAAGACCAGTTTGAAGTTATTTTGTACGGCTTTGCCCACTTCCTTGTTATATACATGGTTTTTTTGCTCTTCAGATGCTGCCAGGGGATTTTTTGGATATTGATTTTTTTTTTTCCCTTTTGGACTCTTGATGCTTTATTTAGCCTGGATTTTGGGGATATTTGTTTTTTGACCCAGCCATTGAAAATGTGTTGGTTTTTTTCAAACAGACAAATCCGTGATGGCAGGGTGGGGTGAGGGAGTGGAATGGGAGTGGCCAGGGACTTCCTGTTGTGGATGCAGCCACCACTTTTCTCCATGTTAGTTCGTTATAAACTGGAGGGTGTGCAGACAGGAATTGGGGTAAATCAGGATGAAAAACACAACTCATGACACACAGTGAACCGCTCCTCCACTCTCCTGCCTTCTTGTGCAGAAATGGCCTAAGCTATATGCATGCCCAGGGTGCCACTTACTGCTTTGAAATTACCTCTTTATATATTTACTTATTCTTGAGATACCCAACAAACTATATGCAAGTAAGAACAGTGTAGGAAGAGTTGCTAGGTCACATGCTGTGTCCTGAAACTTTTACTTCAAGCACAGACTTATTAAGCCTCTGGGCACACTGACTAAGTGAAAGTGGAAAGGAAATCATGTAGAACAGCTTTTGGCAAGAACAGATAATGGATTTCTGAAAACAACAGTTTGGGTCTTCAACAGGTATTTTATACATTTATTGTTGTTAAATAGCTTCAAGTCATTTCTGAGTTATGGTGACCCTATCACGGGGTCTATCTTGCCAAAATACAGTTAGCTCTCCATATCTGCGGATTCAGTATCCATGGATTCAACCAACCATGCCTTAAAAATATTCCAAAGAAATCCAAAAAGCAAATTTTGATTTTGCCATTTTATTTAAAAGACTCCATTTTACCAATGTACATCAAGGGACTTGAGCATCCACAAATTTTGGTATTCGGGAGGTGGGGTCCTGGAACTTTAGCAGATACCGAGGGCCCACTGTACCTTAAAGGCACCAGACCACATCTGATTTTGGAAGTTAAGCAGTGTCAGCTCCAGTTAGTACTTAAGAGTTGAAACCACCAATGCATAACAGGTATTGTACACTATATTTCAGAGGAATGAACTGGCAAAATCACCTGTGAGTACTCCTTGCCTAAATAAACCTTATGAAATTCACAAGGTTGGTGTAGGTCAACCGGTGACCTGAAGACTCATACTCATGCATGTCAAGGGGTCTACTTCAGGGGTGTCAAACTCAATTTCATCTTGGTCCACATCAGCATTATGGCTGCTCTCAAAGGGCCGGTTGTATCTGTAAGACTATATAAATATCTACTCTTTTATCATATTAAATCATTGCTCCTACATTTGATTATTACTGGTTTTTAAACTGCCTTCCCTCTCCATTAACTTTTCTTTCCTTGGACAATTCTATAAAGTGACACAGAATTGGTTAGTATATCAAAAGTGTGCCACTTTCTGCTCTGCCCCCCAGAGTGCTCTCTCTAAAGAATACCAGCAGCGAGGGGGTCCGCAACATGGGGATCCAGTTCACCAGGCAGAGGGAGTGCTGCAGCTGCAGGAGAAGTGTGAGGGCCACGTGAAATGGCTTCGCAGGCTGGATTTGGCCCACAGGCCTTGTGTTTGACACATGTCGTCTACTTGGAAAGATTTACTCAGATGAGGTTTGCCACTGCCTTCTTCTAAGTGGTTCCCAAACTTTGGCCTTCCAGGTGTTTTGGACTTCAGCTCCCAATAACACCAGCCAACACGGCCAACAGTCAGGAATTCTAGGTGCTGGACTCCAAAACATCTGGATGACCAAATTTGGGGACCACTTTTCTAAGGCTAATAAGAGTGTGACTTGTCCAAGATCACCCAGTGTGCTTCCATGGCTGAATCAGGATTCAAACTCTGCTCTCCAAAAATCCTAAACCAAAATTCAAACCACTACATCACACTGTCTCTCCTTCTCCTTCCCTCCCTCCCTCCTCCCTTCTTCCTCCTCACTCTAATTTTAAAAAATATATTTAAAAAATGGAATTCAAATACATAATCAAGATATTACATATCATTGTTGTTGTGTGCCTTCAAGTCATTTCCAAGTTATGGTGACCCTAAGGCAACCCTATCATAGGGTTTTCCTGACCAGATTTGTGCAGGGGGGATGCCTTTGCCTCCCTTGTAGGCTGAGAAAGTGTGACTTGCCCAAAGTTACCCAGTGGATTTTCATGGCTGGGGTGGTGAATTGAACCCTGTCTCCAGAATCATAGTCCAATGTTCAAACCACTACACTACACTGGTTCGCATCACATATATGCATATGTGTGTGTATTATACACTTTGTTGCTGTTGTCCACTTTCAAGTCATTTACCTACATATTATATACAGCATATAATTAGGTTAATTAATATTGGTATTAATATATAGTACATGTATTGCATTACACATAATATAACAAATATATGATACATAATATAAATTATGTATTTTTAATTTATATATTTAAAATATTGTATAAAATTTATATATTTATATATTTATTATAATGTATATATAATTTATTTTAAATATGTATTTTAAGAAGAAAATTACATTTTCATAAAAAATATTATTTTATACACACACAGAAATACGTGTGTGTGTGTGCGCGCCTTCAACTAGCCTATCAACCTATGGCAACCCCATGAGTTTTCATAGGGTTTTCTTAAGCAAGGAATATTCATAGGGTTTACTTAGGCAATGGATGTTCAGCTCCTTCCTCTGAAATATAGCTTACATCACCTGGTATGTGTTGGTGGTCTCCCATCCACATACCAACTAGGGATGATTTTGCTTAGCTTCCAAGATCAGATGAGATATTGAGCCTTTAGGGCATTTAGGCCCTTCCCACAAATTCACACACATACATATTTTAATTTTTTTAAAATCTGTGGCAATGTGGTTTTTTTTTTTTCAGGCTCAGATCTATTTCACTCTATAACAGGGGTGGATAGCTTTTGACTCTAAGGATGACATGTGACGATGAGCAGCCAGTTAAGAACTTAAGCACATGCCTCCTCCGCTCTCTTCACCCCTTAAGTGCTGCCAGGGCTGCATCCTAGGCAATCCTCGGGTTTGTGGTTTGGTGAGGCAATAGAGGAGCTCTCTTGCAGAGAATTCTAAACGCTCCTCCCTAAACTGCCAGTCCCAGGTTTCCATAAAAAGAAACCATGGCAGTTAAAAGTGGAATCATACCACTATCACTATGTACTGTGACAGGGCAACAGGAAACTGTGTTCTGATCCAGAGGTTGCCCAACCACTGGAAACAGAACAGTGGTTTTTGATCTTTTCAAACCTAAGACCCCAACTTGAGACACTCTTGGTTTTTTGCCTATGCCAGTCTCTTTTTCTTCCTCTCTCAGGGCCAATTACACCCATTCCTAGGAATATCTGGGTTGGCCACATGGTACATGTCTTAGCTCCATGCTGTTTGAATTACTGTAACATGCTCTACATGGGCCTGCCCTTGAAGAGTGTTCAGAAACTTCAGCTGGTCCAAACTGCTGCAGCCAGATTGTTAAGCGAGGCTGCTTACAAGCATTACACAACTCCTTCTCTCACCACAGCTCCACTGGTTGCTAGTCTGCTTCTAAGCAAAATTCAAGGTGCTGGTTATGATCTATAAATGCCTATACAGCCATATCTTCCCATTTGGGACTGCTTGAGCTCTAAGATGTTCAGTAAGACAATTTTCTCAACCACACCACCTTTACAGACACAAGATGAACCAGCAGTGTGATGCAGTAGACAAAAAAGCCAATGAAACTCTAGGCTGTTTCAACAAGAATACAGTGAAAGAGTATTACTACTCCATAACAATTTGGTCAGACCTCACCTGGAATGCTGTGTCCAGTTCTGGGCAGCACAGTTCAAGAAGGATATTGACAAGCTGAAATGCATCCAAAGGAGGGTGACCAACATGATCACTGGTCTGAAAACCAAACCCTACAAAGAATGGTTTAGGAAGCTGCGTACATTTCGCTTGCCGAAAAGAAAGTGGAGAGGTGATAATGACAGCCATCTTTAAATACCTGAAGGGATCACATGTAGAATATGGAGCAAACTTGTCTTCTACTGCTTCAGAGACTAGAGTATGAACCAACAGATTCAAAGTACAACAAGAGATTACACCTAAACATTAGGAAGAACTTTACTGTAAGAGCTGTTTGACAGTGGAAGCTTGACTCTCCAGCTTTGGATGTTTTTAAACAGAGATTGGATGGCCATCTCTTGGGGGTGTTTCAATTGTGCATCGATGCATAGTAGAGCATTGAACTTGATGGCGCTTGCAGCCTCCTCCAACTTCATGATTCCATGATTTGGTAGGAATGCAGGAGAAATCCTTCTTTGTGGCTGCTCCCGGTCTCTGAAACACCTTTACTTAGGGAGGCTAGGCTGGTCCCCTGTTTGCTGTACTTTCTATCTCAGCAGGCATTTGGGAAGCAATTATTTTCCAGGTAAAGGACTTCCTGTTTGAGTGTGCTTTAGTACATTCATGTTTTTAAGTTTATTTTTTGAATGTTTTCAGTTCTATAGACAATTTGATACCATTTTTGTTTGTTTTTAGCTACATGGGATTTTACTTGTATTTCTTTTTGCCCTATAAGCCTCCTTCAGTCTCAGTCTTGGGAGAGAAAACATAGAGTAGAAATAAAGTGATTGATTGGGCACATGTATATCATGGAAAAAAATAGTTTAATGGTCATTCCCTCCCTCTAAGGAATCTTGAGAATTGCAGTTTTGGGAGGAGAATAAGAGACCTCTAGTAGAGAATTCTCCAAATATCAGTTCCAAAATTCTGCACCATAAGCCTAATGCATAAATTGTCTAGGCTAGGACCAAACCAATAGGAGTTTATAGTATAGTATACTATACCAACAGCACTTTATAACAGATATATTCTCTTATCTGTCTCTTATTGTCCCTCCTGTGATCTTTCTGGCTCTCTTTCTCCTCTTGGACATGGGCTTTCTTCTCTTAAAATAAGTCGGTGATGGTGTCAATGATGTTTGTGAAATATATCTCAGACTGAGCAGTAATCCACTTCAGCTGAAGACTAGTAGAATTTAGGATACTTTCACATATACAAAGATCAGTGTAGGAAAGCTACTTTCCGAGGGTACAACTCCCAGAATACCCCAACCAGCACGGTCCAAAAAACATTTTATTTCAAGGTCTGGTTGTGATGGTATAAGAGTACAATTCAAGAGAGCTCTTTGCATGTGTAACACCTGAACCAGCGCTTGAACACAGCTGGTCGAGTGATAGCTCAGTAGCGCAGCCTTCTGCTCTTTTACTGTTTTACAGCCTGCATTACCTAACAAATTGCCAGACACTTGCCATCTGCTTCTTCCATTCATATCATGATACATTACACTGGATGCTGTACTTCAGAGGAAAGCTCCTTTTGTGAAGGGAGAAGCTGCAAGAAACATAAGATGGGCAGACAAGAATACTACATGCCATCTCCTTCTGCCACACAGACTGTCCTAGAAATACTGCTGACAACCTCAAAACACAAACAGTGCATTCCCATTAATGCAGGATTCATTGCAGCAATTTAGGCACAGCAATCATGTGATCCCGCACATTGGCTCTTACACATGCAGTTAATTCCAGTGTTAACCCCCTCCCTGAAACTAGCTTATTTTACTTGTTTCAAAACTGTTCTTGAGGAGTCCCCTTACAAAAGCTTGAGGACGTATCTTTAACAACACCAATAATTGCTGGCTGTGAACAAGTCTTGAAAACCCACAATCTCTTTCCATGGAGCTGAATTTAAGGCTACTATCCTAAGCACACCTACTAGCGAATAAGTTCCATTGGTCTAAGAAGAATTTAACATGTAATTAAACATACAGCCAGTGTGGTTTAGTGTTTTGAGGGTTGGATTATGACCCTGGAAACCAGGGTTTGATTTTCCACTCCATCACGGAAATCCACTGGGTCATCTTGGGCACATCACACACTCTCAGCTTCAGAAAACCCTATGATAGGGTTGCCTTAGGGTTGCCATAAGTCAACACAACTTGAAGGCACACAACAACAACAAACATACATAGAACCACATGCAAGAGTTGCCCGATTACAACCTAGAGACAAGGGTTACTGTGCTGCCACCCAGATATAGCCACAATGCTACCGTTGCTCAATTCTCTTCCACAGTTCAATCACTCACCTTCCTCTGCTACCTACTTTAGAAAACAGTATTTCTCTCTTGGCCCTCCTAGCAAGGAAGAGGCTGAGCAAAAGAGCCATGCAAGAAACCAGCACACAGACAGACAGCAAGGTTTTCTGCTGTGACAGAAGAAAGAAACATATTGATAATCTACAGGTTGAAACCCAGCAACCCTCTTGCAATTTGTTTTTTACATGAGTATGCAGGATCACAGGGTTCACGGTTAAGCATTTTAAGTTTACCTTCTAATTTTGAGTATCACACAATGATAACATCAGGATGATATGCATCTAGGCTGAACTTCAAAGGAGAAATGGTCACTTGGGTCAAGGAAAAATCAAGGACACCATTTTAAAAAGACACACATTATGCTTCACATCTAACTCAAGCCACCTTGCTGGTTCTACATCTACAAGAATATGGTTGGTAAGCATGTTCCTGTAATAGGTAGATGTGCCAAAGTACTTTTGATTTAAAAAAGAAACTTGACTGTGTTCATAACGCAGTCAAAATTATTATAGAACATCCAATCCCAAATCACTGATTGCACCACATATGAAATCTCAAACATGACTGGAGAAAAGTGGGTGTGACCTTTCTCACCCTATGTCATCATGGTAAATTGGGAGGAAGCAACTGCTCTAAAGAGAGCCAGTGTGGTATAGTGGCCTGAATACTGGACTATGGCTCTGGAGACCAGGGAGATCTTAGGCAAGTCACACACTCTCAGTCTCAGAGAAAGGCAAATGAACCCCTTCTGAACAAATCTTGTCAAGAAAACCTTGTGATAGGTTCATTTTAGGGTTGGCAAAAGTTAGAAATTACTTAAAGTCACACAACAACAACAACAACAACAACAACAACTAGTCCAAGGTAGCCCACAAAGGTTCACAGCTAAGCTCACCCAAACTCAAGTCTTCCCAATCCAACCCACTGTTAGATTGTGGATGAAAGCCAAAAGATAAGTGTGGATAAAAACTCCACTTTCCCTTTAAATTTATGAGACAAATATATCCCTCATGAGCCCTCTTTGTTACAGACTTGGCTCTGTCTTCTAGATTACCCTTCTTGCATTCAGGGAAAAAGAGAGAAAAACTTTGTGTTCTTACAAAAACGATAATCTGCAGAGTCCTCCTTGGGAACTTTGGGTAGACAAAAATCTAGTGTTTAGAAATGAGAGGGATTACAAAACAATGTTAAAAGAAAAAGCAGATTAGAGAGATGCCTGCTAACTTCATATCCCTATCTACCACATTCCTAAACTGCAGAATTGTTTCAAAGTGCTCAGTCAATGATCCAAATCTATTATACAGTTCCTACCCAAATGTGCCCAAGAGTATGCAATGCTGTTACTGTGTCTCACCATTTCAAACAGCCCAGATCTATTGTGCTCTAAACAACAATAATGAGGATAAGAAAAATGGATCTGAATTTAATCCCTAAGAACATGTCCAAAACTGGTGTCCTATAACCCATCTCACTCCTTGTATACTGCAATGAGGAAGCTGCACAGCCAGAACACACTTGGGCAATATCCATCGACAGAACTCCTTATCTGTTCACATGACTTTATGAAACTCTATCAGCAGAAGCAACAACAGCTTAAGGATTTTCACCTGCTACTGGGAGTCCTTCCACCCATGAAATTCTGAGATGCATCAAGCAGGAACCTGTGTGTAGTAACTGAGAAGGTTTTGTGGTGGAGCTTCTGTCAGTCATTAACTAAGTTGCCCTCATATCAAAGATGTATGGGGCACAGAACCAATTCTCACACTCATTGCTAATGGGTAAAGCCACAGCAAGGTGATTTTCCTTCTTCTCATCACTTCCCCAGACAGTGAATCTTTTCTTCTGAATGAGATTCCTACCCAGTGTGGTAAAAGCTGGGAAATCCACTGCATCTGAGTTAACCAGAAGACATTAAATATTGCAGTAAACTTTAACTAGTCCACTATAATAAAACACAAAGAGATTAATCATTGCATAATGGTCTTATAAACACTTCAAGAATCAATGGGAAAAATTGGAACTATGACATTTCCTTTAGCCACTTATGCCTCTACAACACAAAATGTCACCCTGTGCAAAACAACTAACTACAATATTAAAGAGTAAGGAGGCAGGTTCATGTACAAATGGCTCTCAAGAGTATCATTTGTGTATAATTTCCATTACAGCAGCATCTCTCAGAAAAGGAAGAAAGAAGTCTCAAGCAGCAAGAGATGTACTTAGGCCCCTAGGAAAAATAAATCACTTGTAGTTCTTCAGTGCAGGGCTGTCAGGAACAGACAAGCTACCCCTCATCCCACAGCAGGAGTTCATAGCATCTTACCCATGCCAAAGTGCTTCCATTTGGATTCCTGCCCTAAAAGGATTATGGGGGAAGAACCATCATTTGGCAACATCAACCAATAAAGAAACTCCACAACAGACAAAGATTTAAAGTGAATATTTGGCCACTTTGGTTGAATCACTTAATTGGATGTTTCAAATTATTTGCAACAGCATTAATTTGCAGTTCCAAGCCACAGTCTTCCACTTCTAACTAAGGGTTTCACAGCATTCCTGTACTGAGTTCCTCCTGAAATGTATTTATCCTTACCACTTTAACGCTTTATCACTTTAGGACTACTGCCTTACTATTTTAGGACTATTAGCAGCTCAAGTGAGGAGAGGGTTTCCAGATCTGGAATCCATGACTGAGAGTGTCAGAGTGAATGAGAGCCCAAAGAACAGCAGTATAGTTTAGATCTCACTTGGGATTGGGGAAAAGATATTTCTTGTACAGAATAATGTGAGGTCCCAAAGTGAGTCTTGGAAGATGTTGAGAAGCTCTGAAAACAGAACATCACAAAGCTTAAGGAGTATCTCTTCCATACTGCACCATATCTAAAATGATCACATGCTATCAACCTTTTGCATACACCCCTGATTTTATACAGACATGAGCAAAGTTGAAACCCACCAAAACAAATGCAACTTATCAGCTATTTTAAACCCCAATGAATGCTTGCCAACCCTTCCGACCATGTTGTGTATCCCAACCAGAAGAAAAAGAGAGTTTTTGAGCCCCTGGTAGGCTGAATTTGGTGCAATAGGTCACAATTAGTGTGGGCCTGATATATAAACAAGTCTTTAGCATGTTGTTGTGCTGTTGTTGTTGTTGTTGCATGCCTTCAAGTTGTTTCCAACTTATGGTGAATGCACCACAGGGTTTTCTGGTGGTGTGTATGCGACACACCCAAGGTCACCCAGTGGGTTTCCATGGTCAAGAAACTATGATATACTTGCTTCTATACCACCAGTAGGGAGCAGCAAGAAAGAAGAGTCACCCTTCATAATGGCACCTCTTTCTGCTGCGTGCCAATTAGGACTTCAATGTTGTATGGACTTTATCACATGATAGATTTGTTACACAACTGCACTGGCTTAGGGCGGTGTTTGATATTTCCTTATCACATATTGCTGTGATTCTCCAACTGATGCATTGCATCTCCATTGTTACTGGATCCCACCTTTTCACTAATGGGAAAAACCCATTAATGGCTCTAATACTGCTGCTGTTCAACTACCGCTTCTTGGTGGCGCAGTGGTTAAATGCTGCTACTGCAGCCATAATGTTGTGAGTTCAATCCTGCAGGGCTCCAGGTTGACTCAGCCTTCCATCCTTCCCTAGGTCAGTAAAATGAGTACTCAGATTGTTGGGGGCAATTAACTTACAACATTAGAAACCGCCTAGGGAGTGCTTCGCACTGATAAGCGATATAGAAATGTAACTGCTATTATAACTGGTATCGTGATTGTTTCGCTTCCTCTGCAGTTAGGCTATTCCAGCAATCAGCTGGTGTGAGTGGGCATGGTTCTTCTCCCCATGCATTCTGAAGCAGGAAGTCATTCCACTTCCAGTGTCCGAACAAAGAAGAATCTTGACGCACAAGAATGATGTACTTTTATTCCATTCCCCAGTACATTTTTTTTTAAATGTTTTGCTATAATTGCACAGTTGTGTTGCTGTGGAAGTGGCTAGCATGCAGCAATTATGAAATTACACCAAAACAAACTTTTAAAAAGGGTACCAAGGAACAGAAATTGTACACTTGTTGAAAAAAAGAAAAAGGAACAAAGTTGCTTTTACTCCATTCCCTGGTGCATATTTCTTTTTTGTTATTTGTTCTGCTGTACAAGTGCACGATTACAGCAAAACAAATAAATAAATACATACCAGGTAACTGAAATTGTGCAACTGCAAAAAAAAGTGTGTATGTGGTATGTTGCACAAATATGGGTAGGAAGGTAGGGTCAGCAAGGCAGCGATTGTGGGAATCTACATCACCAAAGCGACACCACAGCATTATTGCAGAGATGGTGTGAAAGTCATTGTTTCCATTTACTAAACAATGCTATTGCTGCCAGACAATAGGATGGCATGATAAAGTCTTAAATTCCAATAGTAATAAGGGAAGCTCAAGCTTCATCAATAAGTTCTACTGAAGAAAACCACACAAAAAGAGATATGAAAACAGAAAAAGCACCAATGTCTTCTCGATGAGCAAAGCTCACTGCTCATCTGTCACAAGCACATTTATTACAAAGCAGTTTATTCATACTGCCAACCATGAGGACAACACAAATAACCATTGTCCCTGTTCTGACTACTATAGCTACTATCTGTGACTTAGAGGTCAAGATATGCTCCTTTCCATGTGTTAGGAAATCCAGCTCTGAACGTCCTGTCCCATTTCCCATCATTCCACCACACTCTAGTGTGGCCAGTAAGAGACACAAGAAACAGAGGATATTAAGATGAAAAGCCAGGAACAGAACATGGAATTGTCGCTTTTTTGGACTATAATTCCCATAATTCTTCAGTCATCTTGTGCATTTGAAAGTAATGTTTTCAAGCTCTTTACCATGTATATAACAACCAGTTTGATCATCAGTGGCTTCAGACAAGAAGGGGAAGGGAAACAGTTTAGCCCTTACCTCAGTGGTGTCCCAAAGTTCCTTTTTCATTTTACCCACCCTAATGAATGGTTAGTATTTGATCTTATGCATTAAGTAAACCCGTGCACTTGAGGACAGTGACTCTGAGGGAGAAGCACCCATATCATTCCCACAGCAATTCTATGAAGCAGCTCAAGTTGAGCAATGTTTATAGGGTATGAGATTGGGAAAGATTGTACTAAGCTTTATGGATGAGTGGGGATTTGAACAGACAGCCAGTGTTGGTAGTGTTCTGAGTGTTCTGACTAGGACCCTGGGAGACCATGGCCACTTCCACACTACACCATTATAATGCCATTATTCCACTTTCAACATCCTGTGAAATCCTGGGGTTTGCAGTTCAGGGAGGGGCCTTTAGAATTCTCAGCTAGAGAGCTCCTTGGCCTCCAGTAAAATACAAATCCAGGCATTCCACAGGATGTTGAAAGTGAAATAATAGCACTGTAACAGTGTAGTGTGGAAAGGCCCTATAGAGTTGTATCTCCAATTGTCCCTATTTGGCACTACAAAATTGATTAATCCTCTGCTATCCCATTTTTTAGCAGCTTTTAAAATGTCCCAGCTTCTCTTGTCTGCTCCCCTTTCCCCTCTTTGAAATTTGAGGATGGCTGATGAGCTCCTCTGTGCGTTACCGGCCACATCCTCTCCATGTGCTTTCCTGCTACCAGTAGCATGAAAGATTACTCCCAGATATTTGGAGCAGGAGACCTGTTCAATCTTTTGTCCATCTATACTCCAGGTATGATTCTTGGGCCTTTTAGCAAATGCCATGATTTTAGTTTTTTGGTAATTGAGTGCTAGCTGATCCTCTCTGCAGTACTGTGCTAGTGCTCTTAGCGCTCTTTTTAGGCCAATGGGTGTTCTTGAAATTATTGCAGCAGCATTGGCATAAAGTAGAACTGAAATGTGTCTTCCCTCTATTTTGGGGGGATGGAAATTTGTGTTGTCAAGAAGGCCCACCATGCAGTTGATGTAAAGGTTGAACAAGAGTGGAGCTAGTATGCAACCTTGCTGGATGCCCTTCTCAGTGTCGATGGCATTGGTGAGATGACCCTGGGGGTTACATCTTATTTTTAGTGAAGTTCCTTCATGCAGCATACGTATTAAGTGGTGTAGACACTGACTGATCAAGGAAGCTTCCGGTTTTTCCCACAGTTTGGTTCTAGATATAGAGCAAAAGCTGCTTTAAAGTCTATAAAGGCAACATAGAGAGAGGCTGTGTTGCAGGAGGAATATTTTTCAATAAGATGGTGGAGTACGAGGCATTGATCTATAGTGGACCGGCCTTCCCTAAAGCCAGCTTGTTCCTCTGAAAGTATGTTTCCTTGCTCCAACCAGGTCTGGAGTTTCCACTGTAAGTGTCTTGCATATAGTTTGCTGATTGTATTGAGGAGACTGATTGGTCTGTAGTCAGCAGGATCATCCTTCCTTCCTTTTTTGTATATGGCGACAATGATCGCAAGCCCTCAGTCCTTGGGTGCACGACCGTAGTTGTCAACGTAGGTGAAAAGTGAGGCCAGGACAGGAGTCCAGAATTCCAAATTGTTTTTGATGGCTTCTGGAGGGATTAAGTCTTCTCCTAGGGCGTTCCCCATTCTCAGTTGCACTACAAGGCTCTCAATCTCTTGACACTGTCACTGGTGCCCGGCAGTGGAATATGCTGCCTTGGAGTGTGGTGGAGTCTCCTTCTTTGGAGGTTTTTAAGCAGAGGCTGGATGCCCATCTGTTGGGAATGCTTTGATGGGTGTTCCTGCGTAGCAGGGAGTTGGACAGGATGGCCCCTGTGATCTCTTCCAACTCTATGATTCAATGATCTAAAGTGCCCCAGGAAGGCCCCAAAACATGGTGAAAATGCTCTCATGGGTGTGTGTGTGGGCAATTGGGACCATTTTTTGTGGGAGTATGTGTAGTGGGGAGTGAAGCCCTCTAAGGCAGAGCTTTCCAAGCTGTGTGCTGTGACATGTTAGTGTGTTGGTTGCAGAGTGCAGGGGTGTCGCGTGAAAATAAGGGGGAGGGCTGCTTCTCCCGCTGCCACCGCAGGCCAGGCCTGGGTGAAGGGGCCACCTCAGGCCAAGAAAGACCCTGGCGACGATGGTAGTATGCCAGGCTCAGATGGAGGGACTGCCTCCACTTACTGAATTACTTACTAAATTACTGTGTTGCAAAATGATGCATGTCCAAAAGTGTGTCACCAACATGAAAAATTTGGAAACCTCTGCTTTAAGGTTTCCTTGAGGCTAAAGTGGTCCCCTAGCCTTCCAGCGTTGCCCATCCCTATCATAGATATGGGGAAGGCCAGCTTAAGCCAATGGCTTGCTAATAATGCCTTAGGATTGGCTAGATTTCCCTTCAAGGGAAATTCATCACTAGGAAACATTTTTTCTGGAAAAAACAGGTACTGAGTCCCCAAAGGCTTTACAGCTGTATGTCGACAGCAGGGAAAGACGAATCATTTGAACTGAAAGAGAGTCTCTCTTTCAAGATACTACACAAATAAGGAAGCTAGGACTGGGAACTAATAACAAGCCTCAGCACTATTAAGAAAATATTCATGTTGGATGAAACATCCTCACATCATGATGCAGTTCTTTCTTTGTGGTATCCTAAGAAAGGGATAAAGAATGCTGTTGCATTATAATTCCCATCATCCCTCATTGCACATTGCGCTAACTATAACTGATGGGAGTTGCAATCCAGGAACATCTTGGAGGGGCACAAGTTCACTAGCCATACCATCCAGGATTAGCTGATGTGCTGCCTTTTCTACTGGAGTGCATTTGCTTCTGTTATGCTGTAGTATACAACTCTAAATAAGACAAATTTTACAGAATGATTCCCTAAGTCTCCAGTGCTCTCACAAAAAGAAACAACATTCTATAATGCCAACCCCTGGAACCTCTCGCTGTTCCAAAAGTGAGAGCAGGTAATTGTGTTATTTTTTTTTAAGTTCTTCCTGATTGCAACAGGCATCCCTCTGCGTTTTTAAGCTTTGTTCATCCGTAGATCAAACCATCTTCTTTAAAAGTCATTCCCCTCGAGAAAAAGCAGCAGTGATTCCAATTTGTTAGTCATTTCTCATTCTTTTCAGACTTGGAGACATATCTGAGAATCACTGTCTGACATTGGCTATCTTGCAGACCAGGAATAGCCACTGTTCTTATATTGCAATCATACACAAGGCTAGCAATCCTCCATTTATCCAAACCGCCTTGAGGAAAGGGAACTCTCACACCAGCTTTATGTTGTCCATCTGATAACTCTGCAGCTGGAGAGTAATTTTTATTATAGGAGACCATATCTCTGATAGTTTGTTCAAAATGAAGATAATATACTCATGGCCGAGAGAGAGACAGAGAGACAAGAGGTGGGGTGGGATTAGTAGCAAACTACTGGGGATGGGGAAATAGCTCGGGAAAGATGAACTTCACATACTGTGCACAGGGAAATCTATAGGTCTAGATAAAGTGTGAGGTCATAGCTGAATGGTGCAACACTTTTTCCAAAGGACTAAGTGTGTAGTTTTGGGCGTTCTCCTGGATTGAAACTACCAACGAAGGTACAAGTGGCTACCGCCAGCTGCACCTCTGACTGAGAAAATCAACCTTGCTGCAGTCATCACATCCAGCCTGGGCAACTGTAATGCACTTTACACAGGGATACTTTGAAAGATCGTCTGAAGGCTCTAGCTGGTACAAAATGCAACTGTCTGTTGTTTATAGGAATTAAGCAGACCAAACACGTAGCACCAATTCTGTACCATGTATGTTGCTTACAACTGTGTTTTCTGGCCCAATTAAGTTGTCACCATTAAATCCTTAACAACTTGGGACCAGGTTATCTGAAGAACTGCCGGCACTCGTAAATCTGTTACAGGCTCCAAGATCAGCTACAGAGGCCTGCTTACATGCTTGCCAGAAAGATCTAGTATATTCTTGCAGTTGTGAGAGGCAAGACTTTCTCTATAGTGGCCCTGTCATTATCGAATGCTGAGCGCTGGTTTAATTAGCCATTGGTTTTGATTTTATTATTTTAAAGTTTCACTCTGTGAACCACCTCAGAGAAGCTTTGCCTGGAAAAGCAGTCTATAAGCCTAAAGATATTTTAAATCAGCAGTAGGCATCAGATGGCTCTCCAGCTATTGCTGGACTACAACTCCCAGCATTCCTCACCATTGGCCAAGTTGGCTAGATGCTGTTGCAGTCTAACAACATCAGAGTGGTTTCACGATTTCCACCCATGTTAAACGAGTAAATATGGAAGTAAGCCAACAAGTGTTTGGCACAGTTTACTTCTGAATAGGAATCATTAAATCTCTCCATGTTATATTAAAATCTTCCTTGGGAACAATAAATTCAGGCAGCCTTCTCCTTTCCCCTTCTCTAGAGCTCCTTTCTTTAGATATTAGGAGAAAGGGTTTAGGTACCAAAGCCATTCAAACATGTATGCACATTGTTCAATTGACTCCATACATACAGCTGTGTGGCAGGACTCCTCTTCAAGACACTGAATTTGAGAGGAGGCAAGGTGAACGGAATTAAAATGAAATTATTCACCTAAACATGGAAGCCGCCAAGGAATAAAAGTGCAAGCATGTGCAAGTCAAAAGAATGAGAATCTAATAATCTGCACACAGAAGATCCTAATTAGAATGCTATAGTTTCTTTAGTAAAACTGACAAACAGTAAGGAACATAGTTTTTCAGTAACTACTTTATATAGAGAGAAATAATGTGGTGTAGTGGTATTAGCCTAGAGACCAGGTTTGATTCCCTACTCAGCCATAAAAACCCACTGGGCGACTTTGGGCATGTCACACACTCTCAGCCCCAGAAAACCCCATGACAGGTTTGCCTTAGGGCTCCCATAAACAACTGAAACAACCTGAAGACACACAACAACACATGTATGCAATTATTTGTATCCTATTTGCATCCCAAACTGGAAAGAAATCAGTCTCATCCCAAGAAACACTCTGCCTCTCTTCTTCCTTCCTTCCTCTGTTACTGTCTCTAATGCAGAACTCCTTATGGATGTGATCACATCATAAAATTAGAGACAAACATCATCCTGATTTCCTGTAGCCTGGGCACCCTGCCCATGGAAAAGCAATCTGAAGATAAGCAATCATCACTAAGACCGGCAGAGGGCTTAAAGATGCCTCCAGCAGGTTAGTTTCCTAGTTTTTGTTTATTTTCCAGCCTCAGTATGCTACCAATCTGAACAGCAAAATGACAGAGTGAGGAGTTATTTAACCCTTTGTTCTGTTCCTTAGAGGTTTTCCCCATTCAACACCCTGCATCTGTCCCCCGCCCCCTGCCGCTCAAGAATAAAAGTGTACTGAACTCGAGAATGGGACAATGGCTAAAGAGGAAAGATTTAAACAACTCTTCTCCTCTACTGCTCCTCTAATCACTCCTCCAGCCTCTCAAGGCTCTTTTGGGTTTGTTTAAAAATAGGGGAAAGGAACAGGTCTTGTTACCTTACCTAATCCATCTATATACTATGTCCTGAGGATCATAATTATTTTATATCAAACATAGTGAGCCAAAGAGATCTACTGGAAGGACATGTAGGCAGTAGAGCTATGGATAGATCAAAGAGTAGCACCGTTTTCTGTCACGCATCCTAGGTGAATCTTGCAAATGGTTCACACAGACCATTTGAATTGATTTTCAGCAATAATAGCACCAACAGGACACAAGAGGTGTCTAGGATCAAATTAACATTTCAAACAGACAGGAATGTTACACTTTGGAGGCATGTATCCCCAGATGAGAAACTCATCTTGCAGGAAAATACAAGGATGCTTGGCTGTATTTTCTTTGAACTACAAAGCTGAGATCCATCTTCATAAAAATGCAGCCATCTGATCCCCAGGACGTATTCAGCACTACAACTAGGACCCCTTTTTCTCCTTCATTTCGGAGTCTCCCAGATTTGTAACAATGCTTCTGCCAGTGGAAAAGCTCCCCTCAGCCCTGCCCCCAGAGGCTGAGTTGGGCTTTTTGCTTGTCTTTTCCCAGCCAAAGACTTCTGGATTGGTATAGTATTACCCCAAAACCCTTATGTCTCTCTCTCTCTCTTAATTTTCACCTCTTTCTAAATTTCTATAGCCTCTTGTATGCTTGTGGGATTGAGTGCAGCTGAGTGATTGTATGGATTTTAACATCTATTTCAATAAAATACTTAAATTTGAACAGTTAGCTTGATTCTCCGTGATCCAACTCTGTAAAACTAGACTCAAGATCCTTAATTGCCCTGCCTTCTTTGCATTGCTAAAGCAGTGTTCAGAGCTAATTTTCCCCACAAGTGATAATTTTGACAGGCATTGGGAATCCCCCTAAAGGACCCCCAGCAAGCAGGGTAACAGTCTGAAGCAAAGCAAACAATGCACCACACATAGTCCTATAACCTCTTCTCTCAATACAAAATTACTGATGTATTCTATACTAAAATACCCAGGATGTTAAAAAGTTAATTGGTCCTTATGGGATACAGAATGATGGTTTAGTTCAGAACTATAGCTTAGGGGGTAGGTAAAATGAGGGCATGGCCCCTAAATAAGAATTCTGCCCCACAATGAAATTTTCCTTCAGTCTGTGAATTTCTTGCATTTGGAGAGCAAGACATCAAAAATCCTTCAAACTTAGAATACTTATATATGTTTTGTTCACATTCCCTTAGTAATGTTGCCTGTTCTTGTCTTTGGACGCCTAATCTGTATTTCTAAATGTTCTACTGAACTGTTACTGCCATTTTCTAGCCCGGACTTGTGGGATGTCAGATATCATTTTGATATCAATAATTTGGCTTTCTTCTACTATCCCTCTCCACGTGTCTGCGAGGTCCACCGGACAAGCTCACAGTCAGGCTCGGCCCCTAACTGCTGCAATATTCCAAACAATACAGGCAAGCCAGAAATAGCCGTCTCGCCGCTTTAGGAGACCTCAAAGGCAAGTACTCTACTATGTATGTACGCTGCTTACAAAGAACTCCCTGCCCCAAGCAGGCAACTTGACAAGCTGGATGCTCAAATGTCAAGCACTGTGCATCTGCATACTGGCTACACCATTGTCAATTCGGACCTAACTCAATCATGCTAAATTTTGACCTTTCCAAAGCTTTGTCTCGCGCCCAAAACTCATTGTTTTCCCCAAGTACAGAATAGCCTGCGGTTACATTTCTCCCTATATTTGACAGGACAATGATCTAATTTTGCACAGACAGCAACCCCACCCCTTGCCACTAGTTGAACCCTTGGCGTAAACCAACAGGGCTCTAGGTTATTCAAATCAGTTATTCTGGAAATTACACCCTGATTTTAATTTCTATTCTTCATGTGTCATTATCATGCACAGTGACCCAGATGTCATTTACAACTTTGTGCCTTGTGCTCACTGATCTTTCATATTTGGAGCATTTTTGATGAAAGACATCCCCATGTGGTGACGGGTAGTGTTCAATTAGGATCTACAAGATCAGGTCTAGTTTGCTATGAAAGCCACTAACTTTGACCCAGTTCCCCTCTCACAGGGGCAGAAAAGTAAGACAAGATTGGAGCCCTTTCACACCACATTATTATAGCACTAGGATTCCATCTTAATGTATGGCTGCACCCTATGGAATCCTGGGTTTTGTAGTTTCATGAGGCACTAGAGCGCCATGACTGAGAATTCAAAATACCCCTCCCTAAACTGCAAACCCGAGAATTCTGTAAGACAAAATCATATCAGTTGAAGTGGAATCACAGTTGCACACTACGACTGAGTCCTTGGTAACCTAATCCATTCAAATGTTTCTTAATTGTGTTAACTCTACTAGTAAAATACATTTTAACCTTATAAAATATAAACACTAATTTCCCTAGTACAAAAAGGTCATGACAGACCAAATATCACAGGCACAACTATTATTTATTATAACATATTTCTGTGCTACACACTAACAAAAATTGTCAGAACCACTTACAATAAAACTATCACATACTCTCAAACCTCATGCTTTTCAACAAGTCATTACGCACATCCATCTGCCAGTCGTTAACTGCAGGAAAATCAAGCGATAAAAGTGCCTCTGTGAACTACAGTTCACTCTCCATATTCAATAGAGTTAAGGGCTCAGAACTCCTGCGGAAGTGGAAAAAACACAAATATCAAAACATCTCTGTGCGTTTGTAGGAAGGGAGCCCAGACACGGTGGGAAGAGCAGGCACTCGAGGTCCAAACCAGGGCCCTTTTCGCACGGGCTTTCTCTCACGAAATAGCCCCATGAGCCTCGCGGGAGTGGGAGCGTCGCTCTGCACGACACATTCCCACTTCTGTGGCGCTCACGGGGCTGAAGCGGCACGAGCGCGGATTTTTTTTATTTTCGGCTTGAAGCGAAAATAAACGGCGCTCGCGCAAGGCTCCCGGCGGCGTCCCGCACTTACCGGAGTGCGGAGCGCCATCGCAGGTGGGCCTGTCGTGCTTCCTCCCCACTTCTGCCCCCCCCGTGGCGCCTACAGCTCCCGGGGGGGCGATGCGGAAGCTGGGGGCGTGGCTGAAGAGTGCCTGTCGCGCAAGAAGACTCCACGTGTGGTAAGGAGGCGGGGGAAGCAGCGGCGTTTCGGGAAAGGGTTCTCGCGTGAGCCGCCCTCCTCCGTCGCGCAAGCGCCGGCGCTGCAAAAAGGGCCCAGGTCAGGGAAAGGAGAGGGAAAGGGGGTGAATCAGCACGGTGGCCCTGCATGTCCTCTTTCTCACCCATCTTCTTCCTTGGGTGTGAGGGGCACTGGGGAGGGTTCATGGTGCTGAGAAATCGGGGTGAAGCTATCCTTAGCTGGCCAGGCAGTGCCAGGTGAAGAAGGAGAAGGATCAGAAGCAGGTTTTTAAAGGGCTACACAGTCTGATCAAAGCCACCAAAAAGGGAGGGTTCCCTTAAAAAGAGATGCTTGAGGCTGCAGGGGGGAGCTGGGGTTGAAGAAACTCACAGATCATCAAATCCTTGAATGTTAAACCCATAAATGTGGAAGGCC
Organism: Ctenosaura bakeri; assembly: GCA_948474755.1. NCBI lineage: Eukaryota > Metazoa > Chordata > Lepidosauria > Squamata > Iguanidae > Ctenosaura > Ctenosaura bakeri. The sequence goes on from CAOLHI010004173.1 coordinate 109,467, forward strand.
AATTGTATTCTCAAGTGCCCACTCCAAAGTTAACACAGAATCTAAGAAAATTTAGCCTGTTCAGACTGAGAATCAAATCCTACCTATGTTAGACCCAAAGCCTCATTGTACGACCAGAATTAACTTTTAAAGGGTCTTGATAGAGCCTCAGTGGAACTGCCCATTTCCTGAAAAATATGAAATAAAGCAGCATTAATGGATATCTGCTTCATTTTTTAAAGTGCTTTAATGTGCTCGCATGCTGTTTTATCTCCAAAAGCAAAAGATAGGGGAGGAAAAGCAAGCAGCAAAGTCTTGAAAATTCACCACAACATGTGTGAAATCATCTCTGTTTGTCACAGTTGCTAAGGAGTCGACCACAGGCGGGGCCAGGCCTCCATCCCTAAGGAGAACAATGCTCTTATCCTGTTTGTTGTTCACAGTGACGTGTCTGAGGTGGACGGATTCCACGGGCTCTCACAAGTAAATGCATTGTTTGTCTTTACAGTTCAGCTCTCAAAGCAAAGTTTAAAGGAAATCACTACCCATTCCCAGAGCTATCACATCATAAGGCAAGCCAATTTATTACTGTGCACTCACCTTTCTCATCTGTAGCAAATCTGAGAACCTAGGGCCAGGGTGTACTTTTAATAAAAGCCTTCCCTGTGAACTGCCCAGGAACTATCGTAAATGTTCTAATATAAAGGTAAAGCAATTCCAACAAAATCAGTTCACCTGTGCCAGGTTTCCATCACCCCAATGAAGGTTACATCACTCTGTAACATTCACGTTTGCAGAACATCAAATCATTAAATGTCAGCGAGGACCAGTTCAGTCATTTCATCCAACATAGTTTGATGCTCCATGAATAAACACCAAAGGACTCTCAAGATAAAGTATTTCCTCTTAACTTTAAGCAGTGATTCTCTCTTTTCTGATTTGAGTCAAACCATGGTTAGCCCTATGTCCAAACTCACAAACTGTGGCTCATACTTCCCATTACAAACAAGGACTTGATTACAGCTTGATCCTGATTTCTGATGCTGGTTTGAAAGCCAAGCACAAGCCACAGTTTGCTGACTTAGATTTAAACCCAGGTAATCAAAGGCTGCCTCACAGTAAAGTAAGTAAGAAAGAAAAATACAGTCTTCCTCCACATTTGTGGGTTTGACCTTCACAAATTTGATTATTCGTGAGGCACGTGCTTGCCTCCCCACCCACCCCACATTTTCCTCCTCCCATCCCTTGCATTCCTCACCCCAGGCTTGTGTTCAAAATGGATGTTTTTTCCTTTTGGGTAAGCAAAGCCGCCACCCACTGCTGAAGGCATGGCCTCTCTGTCATGCGATTGCACATTCTGCTATATATTGGCTGTGGATTAGTCAGGTGCTCTCTATACCCCTACCCCTACTCCTGTTTTCTCAGGATGACAGCCTAAAGTAAACTCTCCTCTTCTCTGTCTGAGGGGAAAGTACCAGTAAGCCTTTTAGGTTGTTGTTCTCCTCCTCAGCCACCACCACCAATATCAGGGTCAGAGGCAAAGGAATGGAAGGCGGAAGCTCCGGAGGGGGAATGGGAGGGGATTGCGGGGGGGGGAGTTATTTGTGGTTTTTCCACTTTCATGAGAGCTCTGTGCCCTAACTCTCATGAATGTGGAGGTCCTACTCTATAGCATTCAAGCCTGAGAATATTTTCAAGGTTCATTCACATATCATCAAGTCATGGCTTGATACTATGTCTGAATCAGCCTTTAATAACTGGATCTCCAAAAAGAGTTCCACAGTCACACACACACACATATATCTCACACACATATATACATATATGTATACATATACAGAGAAGTGAAAATCTGGTGATGCATGTATAATAAAGTTTTTTTGTTTCTTCTCTTAACTAAGATGTTAAACATTTTTATATGGGATGGAATAGTGTTTGGTTTTGTTAAAGATTTTTTTTAAAAGTAATTCCACGATCCCAATACATATTCATCCAGCATGTTAAAGGGTTCATAGGACAATCCTTGACCTAGGCCATTTCCGCTCCTTACTCTTTTCCAATGTTGTCCCAGTATCATCCCCGCAGTGCCTTTGTTGGGATGGGAGCATGCCCCCAACGCCCCCCTCCACACCTGGCCAGCTGCTTCCAAATGGGAATGCAAGCACCATGTGCCTTCCTTCTACAGTGCAGCTGGCCTCTTTCCCATGCTGCACTCGAGAAGGAAGCACCTATGCTGCACTTCTGCCCATTTCGCATGGCATCCAGCGACGAGTGTCGTGTGATCAAGGGCCATTAACGAATTTTTTCCGTTAATGGAAAATCTTGCCATTGTGACAGGTGGGGATGCTTTGGCAGTGGAACCATGATAACATTGTGTGAAAGCACAACTCACGGACCACCAGCAACATGTCCCCATTGCGAGACAGCAATGTAATGCGGAAATGGCCCTAGTCATATACACACACCATTGTGTAACTTAACTGGGGAGATTCCAACCCATACTCTCCAACATTTCACAGATGAAATCTGGGACACATATCAAGCATGTAGAGCAACATCAGAGTGTGGTCAAGATGGCAAATGTTATCAGGGCAGAAGATCGCTGAAGCTAGGAGAGGCAACAGCTTGCTTCTACTAGATTCTACAAGAGGGATTCAATCCCCTCCTCTCCATTCCCCCCTGCTGAGTTAATTCATTGTTTAGTACTTTTGGACTTGGAACTCAGGACTTTACCATGCAGATAAATTGCACTTACAGCAGGCTAATAGCACCTTTGGCTGGGACTTATCACATGATTAATCTGTTAATGACCTCCTTTGTAAAAGAAATAACTTTCCCACCAGGAGAACAATCGAAGATGACCCACCTTGTGTGGTAAGTCCCAACCAAAGAGGCTCTAATCCTTCTGAAAGGGCAATTTACCTGCCTTGTGTGATCAAGCACTCAGTTCCCAGCAACTGAAGTAGGCTAAAGAGTGACAAACAAGGAAAGTGGGACGAGAAGACATTTTAAAAGCAGCTGGAAAAGTGGGATGACAAAGGATTGATCAGGACAGTTCCTGCCACATCCAGACAGTGGGAGGGTATGCCAGCCTATTATAAGGAAAGAGAGAATATACCAAGGACCTCTGCAAAACCTCTGCAGAATCCTTTTCTTCAGCACTAAGGAGGAAGCCTAAGAATAGATTTGCCTTTGACCAGACAACACCATTTCCTCAATTTCTTCCCAGACCACCAGCACCTTCCCAGTGCAAAAAGGACCTCGATCTGCAGGCCTCTAAAACAGACTGCCCATCCTTTTGGCATTAGCCAGGGTCAGAAGGGATGCACTGTGTAGGTCTGTTGGCACAAATAGCTTTACTCAGTCTAGCAATATCGTTCAAGCTGCCTTCTGCCTGACAGGTGCTGAATGTCTCAAATGCAGCTGGGTGGCCAATTTAGCCCAAGCACTCCCATACTGCAACGTGAACACTCACTGGTACCAACAAAGCTATGTCTCTGTGAATTTCAGACAATCTGTTATAAACTTAATGAAACAATACGGACTGATCAGAGGCTACTAATGGGAAGCTTCAAACAAGAATTAGTTTTTCTGCCTCTTTCTTATGTTGCCAGCTGCAACAGACTCTTTTTTTGGCCTTTCGAGCACTGAATGTATGAGCTAAGTACATTTCATGCCACAAAGCTAAGAGAATCTTGGTTGATTTAGAGCACAAATAACATTTTTATCTTATCTCTCTCGAGGGGGTGGGGGTGGGTAAAAGGAAAAAGAAAAATTATTTATCAGACAACCAGAGAAGTAAAACAGCTCGGTACATTTCCACTGCAGGTTGAATAACTGAAGGGGAAAGGTTTACAGCAATAAAGGCAATAAAAGGAAAGCAGCTGGCCCCACAACTTTGTCCAGACCAGACTGTCTATCAGGAGGAAAGCTTTTTAATGCAATACTCTGTTCCTCCAGGCCTAAGCAGTACTGCGTCTTCCAGGGCTGAATCACTTTAGGAAGCTGTTAAAGGAACCATTACATGATGTCACTTTGTTGATTACTAAGCACTGTATCTCAGGAGCTTGAAGTGGTATATGTGGAACTTGTCCTTTCATCTTCACAATAACCCTATGAGATAGTTGATTAGGTAGAGAGAAAATGATGTCCCATGCACCATTCAAGGAGCTTTATGGCCAAATAGAATTTTGCTGTGCCCTTGGTACTCCTAAAAACTCCCTGGGAAATCTGTGGCTTGAAATGGGCAGGAGAGACATTCTCACATTGGCCATGTTTTATATGAGCAAGAACAACAGTGGGATCCCACTCATTCCTCTTTAACTGCACCTTCTCAGTCTACACAAGCATGCTGCCTTCTTAATACTGTTAGACAACATGAGAATAGCACTTCCTGGGTCTGATGAAATGGACAACATCCACAAAAGCATATGCACCACAGAATTTTATTTGGTTTGGAGTGGGTTGGGTTTTCTTGCAATAGATTAACATGGCTATCCCCTTTGGAAATTGACACTACTGTGTGTCTGTCAACTTATATATAGGAGTGACCAGCTAAGATGCCTAGAGGGAAAATTCCCAATTCTTGTTCACATGATGAGAGAAAGGTGCAATATATGGAAATATGCGGCCTTCCAGATGTTTAGGAACGACTACTCCCATGATTCCTCACCACTGGCTGCAGTCAAGCTATAACTGGAGGGCCATGAATTCCTCAGCCCTGGTTGAAAGAACCCCTTTGCCTGTGTCCCAGTCAGAAAGAACTGATGATCTGTTCTTCAGATCAAAGTTGTGCTGGAAATTCAGCCTTTCATCACAATTGGATTTCAACCCTTAACCTCCATTTACCTTGTCGTTATGTGCCTTCCAGTTGACTCTGATTTATGATGACCCATTCCTACGGTCTTCTTGGCAAGATTAAATCAGAGGTTTGTCATTGCCTTCCTCTTAGACTGAAAAAGAGGGACTTGCCCAAGGTCAGCCAGTGGGTTTCCATTACTGAGTGGGCATTTGAACACTGGTTTCCAGGAGTCCCAATTCACACTCAAACCAATACATCACACTGCATCCTTCAATTACCTACATCCTAGTAAGATATAAAGACAATCAGCACATCCTAGAACCTACTGCCTTTCATGTCCAAGACTGTGGCCTCCCAAAAAAATTAAGTTGCATAAAAATGATTCTAACAGGCAGAAACATTATCATTTCTTATTAGTCATTAGTGATTATTAGTCATTAGTGATACAAAACCATCAGTTAAGACAGCACTTTAGAGTTCTGCCAGATATCTGTCTCTTCCAAGGTGTTTATATTAAATCTCTAATAGCAAAGGAGCAACTGTGCAGCCAAGAATGGATAGGAAGGAAGAGGCAAGGGCAATGGTTGAGGATGATGGGCAACAAATGCATTTACATATGCTTTGGCTTCTTGTCAGTGTCAGCTGGAGGGTGAGGACTACATCATAGTCTATCAGGTCCAGCCTCTGGAAACTCCAAGGGAGGGCTGGGAGAAAACTTCTACTGCCTGATGCTAAGGAGAGATCCTGCCAACCAGAGTAAAGAGGACTATGCTACAGATCATTGGTCTAATACCAGGCCAGATGAGACATGAAAATAACATTGCCTTATGGCCTGGGAGGTGATAAAAAAGCCAGCACCATACATCTAATGTGAGAAGAAACTACAGGCATTTTGCTCTCTCTTAGAATTTTTAGCGGTTCTTTTTACTTTGTTACATTTTATTTGCTGTATTTTAAAATGCCTAGTGTCATACTTCCGTCCCAAAGGGGGGGGTTTACACTGCATAAATAAACCAGAGGTGCCAAAGGAGAAAATCAGGAACTTCAGAATGCTGGTGGTGGACAATATGGAGAAATAAGTCACAAGTAGGATCACGCTGGGAGATAAGGACTGGGAGATGAGGATAGTGAAGGCAACTGAGTTATTTTGGCTGCAATGTTTTGGCAAAAGGTCAAAGAACTATGGCATAATGATGCAATGTCAGGCAGAAGAAGAATTTAGCACTTTGGGGCCTCATTTTCACTGAGGTGATAAAGTGGTGCCCAGGTTATATAACTGTGGTTAGGTTTCAGGATAATAAATACTCCTCCATACAAAACCATACCCTGAACAAAGAAAACTAGCACATCAGGATAAAAAGCTAGGCTTAGAACCCAGTTCTGACAACTAATTTTCAACATGGATGTACCATATTTGCCAGTATATAAAACGCACCCACGTATAAGATGCATCCCATTTATACACCGGCAAATACTATTTGCTGGCGTATAAGACTCACCAGTGTATAGGACGCACTCCATTTTCAAACAGTGTTTTTTTGGGGGGGAAGTGAGTCTTATACACCAGCAAATAAAATAATTTTTATTTTTATTTTTTTGTAAAAATTTTTGAGGTTTATAATTGAAAATAAATTTTAAAAAACCCTCCCCACTTCCAAGCTTATTTTCCAGTTGAATCTGCTTGCTTTCATTCCATTCATACTTAGTTACTACTTCCTCAAAGGAGAAGATTATCTTACATTGTTACATCTTACATTATTACTTTGTTTCATTATTGTTACTTTGTTGCATTATTAACAATCTTGCTTTATTCCTTTTTCTTTTCTTCACCTTTATTTTTTATTTTCTTTATTTTTTATCTTTTAGTCCCTCATGCCACCTGAAATAATCCACACACAGGTTTGCCACCTGTGAAAACCAGTCCCATGTATGAAATACACCAAACATGACCCTGTGTGGTAATGAAGAAGATGAAAATAATCTCTCCCCCACTACCATTACAAACTAGGGTACTGTTGAACTACTCAAATTTTTTAGTGTAATGTTTCAGTTTTGCCAATACAACATACAATTAAAGCCAAATCTAAGAATGAGAGAGTCTGAATGTCTCTCACAAATTCTTCTCCGAATAAGGCTGTTTTTCTTGCCTACCAGACTCCTGTTTTCCAAACCAATATAAAAAGGATCACCGGGGGGGGGGGAATCAAATAAATAAATTCCAAATCCTCCAGTCTACTTTCTCTAGAGACAATGCCTCATTTCACTTCACTCTGTTACTTGGACACCAAGAAAATATTGCTCCTTATCAGTTTTCTCCACAAGTAATTGCGTACTTTTGGTTTCAGTGATAGGGCAAACTTCAGCTTACAAAGCTTTTCTGTCTTGGCAGGTTACTTCCTTGGTTATTGGAGGAAGATAATATACCTGCCATGGTCACAACACAGCAGGAAAAGAGCAAAATGATACACTAAAGACCGTGATGAACTGGGTCTGACAGTAAAGATCTGCACACTGGAATCCACCAGCTATAAATTCTGAAACCAATAATTTCTGGAAATACATCCAAGACAGCTCGTGGAAAGGTTATATTTAAAATATGTCAGCTGAATGCATTCACCCCAGTTTTCTCTGTAAGAATACATGGAGTCTTAAAGACCACTGGCTTGCTCCATACAGAATGTGTTGAGTACAGAACTAGTTTAGATATTAATGTCTAGGTTACAAATGGAAGACAATTGTAACCTCTGTAAGATTTCATGAATGAGGAGCAACCCTAAGATACCAGCATCAGTATAATACAGGAGACACAGACTGGCTGTGGATGCATACCCAGACATGCATCTGCATTATGATTCAAAAAATGGAGAACCGGAACAAAATCTTGCAGTGAATATCAGTCTGCAATAGGACCACTGCTCTTGCTCAGAGATATGGTAAATCTGGCAAGAACTCTTTAGTGGTCACACTTCAGAAGCCTTGGAGAAATGAAAGCCTGCTGGAGGACAGAAAAGGACAGGATTTAAAATTTCTCCATGCTCCTTTAGTCTTTTTGTCCTTTGGACCAAGAATTATCAAGGATGAGTGTGTAATGGTTTCAGTGTTGAATCAGGACTTTGGGAGAGTAGGATGTGAATCCCACTCAAACATGGAAATCCATTGGATGATCTTGGGGAAGTCATGCTCTCTCAAGCTAAGAGGAAGGCAATGACAAAAATCCTCTGAATCACTCTTGCCAAGAAAACCCTATGAGAGGAACACTATGAGAGTTGACCTGAAGGCACATAACAACAGCAATGGAATGAAACATGCCCCAAGTGAGCAGCCACAATCTACCTGAGCACCCTCAAGGGCAGAGAATTTTAGGAAGTATGGAAAAAAAATTCTCCTTTGCTTCTCTTGAAATCTGATTAAATAAAATAGGAGTACACATTCCACACCACCAATACGGTCACAGCTTGGGGCCCTATCACACTACACGGTTATAGCGCTATCATTCAACTTTTAACTGCCATGGCATTATTGCAAGGAATCATGGGATTTGCACTTCAGGGAGAAGCATTTAGAATTCTCAGCCAGATTGCTTCAGTGCCTCCGTAAACTACAAACCTCAGAATTCCACAGGATGCAGCTGGGGCAGCTGAAGTGGAGTAATAGTGCTGTAACAATGTAGTATGATAGAGACCTTGGAATTAAACATTAATAACACTTCTAACTCTTCCCTTTCCATATACACAGATACTTATCGTTACAGTTAAAGAAAATTTCTGCTTTCTCATTATCCGAAAGTAACTAATACAATTGGATTTTAGCTAATTAATAAATAGAAAACTACAAGCTGCCGAACTGTAGCAGAAAACTCTCCAAAGTAGTGAGGTTAGTCACATACAGTAACACATATGCTGAGTTATACTGCAAAAGGAATGATACTGCCCCTTGTAATCACATTACAATTATAATGTTCCTCAGTTAAGGGGGGGGAATTAATTACACTATCCTGTGACCACTACTTCCTAAGCTTTGCCAGTACTACCTCTAAGACTGCAATACATCAGGATGAGGAAGTTTGCAGGGTCTTGAGTAGGTCTGGCAGAAAGTTAGTGCTGCCCGGCCTAATCTGCTGTAACACAAGACTGGCTTTGGAGTAGAGAAGCACATCCACAAATATTTTTTAGACCTATTTTTGGACCTGCTTCGGGGCTCTGACCTTAATTGGGTTTGGGAGTTGAGGTCCACAATGCATACAGAGGACACAAAGTTGAGGAAGGCTGATTAGTTCAGTAGCACATACTTCTTTAGGGAAGGTGAGGTGAGTTTGTCACCATTTTCTTTCAGTTACCCTGATGCAGCTTAAGGAAGTATGGCCATTTATCAACCATCTCCCTTGCTTCCCTCATGACTTTCACATAGATACAAATAACTGAAATTTCTTTTCTATGATTTGATCGCATGTAACCAGTGCGGTGCAGTTGTTTGAGTGTTGAACGACAACCCTGGACACCAGGCTTTGATTCCTCATTTGGCCATGGAAACCCACTGGGTAACTTTGGACATGTCACAACTCTCAGCCCCAGAAAACCCCTTCACCTTAGGGCTGCCATAAGTTGAAAACAACTTGAAGGTATACAACAACAGGAATGACATCCTTTCATAATCTTTTGTGTCTGAAGTTCCTAGCTGTGTGTGCCAAACACACAGACTAAGGCCATTTCCGCACGACGGTGCTCACGCATGTCGTCCTGTCACAGTCCTGGCAGCGCCTCTGCCGGAAGGGAGCATGCCAAGAAGGGTCCCCTCTACACCTTACCAGCCCACTGTGGAAGGGAGCACAGTGGCCCAGACCTCTTCCTTCTGCAGCACAGCCCGGCAGTTTCCATTGCTGCGCTGGGGAAGGAAGCATCGCTAGTGTACTTCCGGCCCTTTCGCATGGCCGGGAAGGGTGAGAGTGCTGCATAATGGCAGGCCCAAAACAGATTTTTTCCATTTTGTGAATACTTCATCTGCACACCGCCTGGGGACAAGGTGGAGGTGGGCCAGTGACAACGTCACGCGGAAGCATGACTGGCCAACCACTGCCATTCTGGCCCCACAGCTGCACAGCCCCATCATGTGGAAATGGCTTAAGAATAAGCCCCTCAGAATTCAGTAGGACTGTACAGGCATTTATTTATTTAATTCATTTTTACTTCGTTCAAAAATACTCCCAGAGAGACTTGCAAGTACCAGAAATGGGACAGTCTCTGCTTGATGGCTTACAGTCTAAAAGCTAACACAGAAGTGCCAGGAAAAGGTATTAAGAAGGAGGGAGAAAAATGTGTGTACACAATTGTATGGTTAGTTACTTTATTTTCTATAGTATATTACTAACCTTTCCATGTGTACCAATATGAATTCAGGATGACTATAAATGAATACTTCTGATTAGTAACTTCCCAATGTGTGCACAGAACTGCTTCATCAGTAAGTTATATTGATTTCATGCTGAGAAATACCAAGCGGAATTTGCACAAGCTTATTTCTGCAGGAACAATGTTACAGACATGTTCAGCCCTAACATACAGTAGCAGAGATTTCTCCATTGGGAGTAGGATCCAGCAAAGAGTATTCTTGAGCTGAATGGAAGAAGGCTAAAATTAAATCCCACCTCGGTCATAAATTTACAGTTATGCCTGTGCTCATCTCCGTACCTGCATTGACATTTGTTGTTGCACTAAAGATTTTCAATGAAAGTTGCCGTATATATTCCTCTGATCCCATGGAAGTTTGTGGAGTCATACATAATTCTCTGTACTACCATATTAACAAAAAACTATCTTTAATGTCCTTTCTCAACCTTCTTTATTCATGTACAAGTTCAGGAAAAACACTGACTAATACAAGCACAGAGAGAGAGAGAGCTGCTACAGGTGGAAAAAGAAGAAAATATGAAGAGGAAAGAAACCGAGTAACAGATAACAAGCCAGAAAGGTAGCTGTGAATTATCAGCAAAACATCTGAGTCACCTTCAACTATTTTCTTGCAGAAATGTGCAAGTCATATGTCATCCACAGTTCTGTTCATTCTCAAGGAGAAGGAATTTCTGAAAATTGGGTTCTGTAAGCTCTGTAGAAGACAACTACTAGAATCACAGTTGTGAGCAAGGAGCACTACTATGGCCATTTCCAAACTATACCGTTATAGTGCTATTTTTCCATTTTCATCATCCTGTCAGCTTCAACCTATGGTGACCCAGTGAATGGAAGACCACCAAGAGACCTTCTCAGGTCTTGCAAACTCACTCAGGGCAGTGGCTTCCTTGACTGACTCCATCCATCTGTCATGTAGCCTTCCCGTTTTCTTACTGCCTTCAGCTTTTCCCAGCATTGTCACATTTTCTAATGAGTCTTGCCATCTTATGATATGTCCAAAGAACAACAGTCTCCATTGAATCATTTGAGCATCTAGGGAGAGTTCAGGCCTGATTTAATCTTATCAAAACAATTAAAAGGCAGCCATGTTGATCTATGAGTGAAAAACAAAACCCCCATCTTCAGGAATTAATATGGCCATTTCCACGCTAGACTGTTCTAGTGCTATTATTCCACTTTCAACATCTTATGGAATCCTGGGATTTGCAGTTTAGGGAGCCTTTGAGGCCTCACCCTAAACTGTAAACCCCAGGATTCCATAGGATGTTGAAGGTGGAATAATAGCACTATAACAGTATAGTACAGAAATGGGCTATGTTTGTTCACTCTCCAGCTTCGCTGACATACAACTCATGTTACTCTGTGCAGCACCAGAAAATAAATTTAGTCTTGCACAGGACATTTTTATTTTAATAAGATATTTGTCTGTTGCCTCTCAGCCTGCCAAAGCCCTTGAGGCAATACACTACAGATAAAAAGAGATAGAAACATTAGTTTAAAACAAACCAAATCCATTAGAAATAGTTCTGAAAAATACAAAACATTTGTTTTAGGGAGCAAAGGCCATACAAAACTGTGTGAGATTTACTGTCTACTAGAAGCTCAAAAGGGATGGAACCAGGGATATAACTGCTGGAGGAATTTTCCTTTGGTTCCCAAATTTTCAACGTTGAACTAACTGAAGTTGTGTTTAGAAACAGAGTTTGGGCATCCAAAGAAAATGGGCAGAGAAAGTTGGCAAGGTAGATCTGCTTCTAGTTTTAGTCTGAACTTTAAATGGGTTGTCTGGGGTACTGAATCCTGTCCCAAAATAGCTTCAACACCCTGGATAGCTCCCTTAAAGCCCGGACAAACCTGGAGTGGATTAAGCACCTCACTGACACTGCTGACACTGGTCAGATTTAATTCTTGCCTCAGGTTTTTCCCCTGAAAACAGAGTTATCTGTTAGCAGCTTTGTCTTGAAGGACTACAGTTAGGTAAGTGGAAGTCATACCTGATCATGTCTGGTTGTGAGAATCTTTCATCAAAGGCAGGGCAAGGGAAGGTCCCCACTTTCACTTTCAGATAGATAATGAATCACTAGCTGTACCGCAAGTCTTTTAAATAAACAGACTGATTTATTAACTCAGATATGGCATTCAATCCATTAAAGGAAAATTCTTCCGGGCAGAATTTGCTCTAGAAGTCTCTGCTTACTTTCCCTGGCCAAGATTCTTCTGATCAGCAGTAGAGCAGAAAGAAAAGCTGCCACTGCTTACTGATGTTCACACACCAATCCTCATTTGGAAGATGTGAATTCCATTCATGGATGGTTCTGGATATGTCATTGCACAAGTGGCAAGAATGTCAAACTGCTCATGCTACAGCCCACTGTATGAGCAGTTTGTTGATGAGATCTTGGTCCATGTTTATTGTTCTTTCCTTCTACACCCCAAACTGCCCTAATGCTGAGACAATATGCCTTTGTTTTTAATTATGTTGAATAGTTTTAAATTCTCTGAACTGTTTTACACTTGTTTTAATGTTGTTTTACATTTGTTTTAAGACTGCTGCTGACAAAGACCCTGAGTTCCTGCTCTTTCATATCTCTATAATCCACAGCCACAAAGGAGAACAAGGAAGCAACAGATCAGAGTGTTACTGTGGTCCAGGCCTACCCAGAGATAGCATATGATATCGTTTTGATACCAAACCATTTGGCTTTCCTCTGCCACCCCACTCCACGTGTTTGCGAGGCCTCCGGACAAGCACGTAAACAGGCGCAGCCGATAATTGCTGGACATTCCATTCTCCACCCAAGCAGGCCAGACACAACCAGTTCGTCGGTTCAGGGACCTCTCTGGCAAACACCTCGTTGCTTATGCGTGATACTAACAAAGGCTCCCGGCCCCGAGCAGGTAGCCTCACAAAAGCTGTACTAAGTGCTCCGCATTTGCATACTGGCTACACTATTGTTAATTCAGCCCTAAGCCAATCATGCTAAACTCTGACCTTTCCAAAGCTTTGTCCCGCTCCTAAATCGCATTGTTCTCACTGAGTAAGGTATGGTCTGCAGTCACAATTCACCCTATAAAAAACCCCGATTCCGAGACCACCCTTGGATCGCTCCTGAGTTCCAGACCGCCTTGCTGCCGCTTTGTTCAGCGAACTCCCCTCAGCGAACCGCACTGAGCTTCTTCCCTGCACCCCATCAAACGCAGTCTTCAAACCTCTCCAGGACTATGAGACAGGTGTCATATCACCCATTCCCTCCGATAATTCCTATTTCTAATTCTTTAGCTAGCCGTGTGGCTGGGTTGTCTTTAATATTTGTCTGTATTTAATAAAACATCATTATTGCTATTTTAAAATCGTCTGACTGCTTGACTGACCTGACCCCGTAGATGCTGGGTTGCAAGATCCTGCTAAGTTACCCTGCCTCTCGCTAGCTTTAGTGAATGCTCCAGCTAATTTTCCCCAAAGTTGTTGTTGTTGTTTGGTTATTTGGGTGCCCCTCCCGGGACCCCCAGAGATCAGGGTAACAATAGAACCAGGCCGAGGAAGGAGACATTGCTGATCCTAAGGCCAGGAAGCCATGTATTTACTGTTGGAACAGCCATCTGGCATAGAATATGTCTTCCGTTAACACAGAGCCAACTATGCTTTGAGCTGCCGGGCATCAATAGTGGACGGGGCAGATTGTTGATTTCACCTTATTTCTTTTGTAAAATATAAGAACAACTTGTCTTAAACATTTCATGTATTCCATATTTTTTCTCATTTTTAAATTTTTCCAATCTCTTTTCGGGGAAAGAAGCTTCAGAAGAAGAAAAAAACCAAGTTAATCATGAAGGATGTCACTTTGATTGTTATACTTATCTTGTAAAATATTTATATCTCATCCTACATACAAATGACAAAGTAAAGTCAGTAACAACCTTAAAACAAGTGAAAAACGGTTTAGAGAATTTAAAACTATTCTGCATAATTAAAAGCAAAAGATACAACCCAATTTCAGCCATAACCAGATTAGCCAAAACCAAACCAAGGCCAGTGGCCCCATCCACATATAGCTCGCAAGTCCTCTGTTTACATGTTTCAACCACAAGGACAACATTTTCTCAGCCATAGTTTTCTACACTCACATTCAATCATATGCAAAAAGAAGATAGCTACATTGGTTTACAAGGCATTGTAAGAATTAAGCACCTGAAGTACTTGGAGCTTTTATTCAGTTTTGACTTGGTGGCTCTCCAGGTGCAACTGGACCACAATGGTCATCATCCCTGCCAACTGGCCATGCTGGCAGGTTCACTGGGAACTGGAATCTAAACATCATCTGAGGGATCAAAGATTTTTCACCCCTGCGCTTCCACTTCTGTTGTAACTACTACTAGTATTTATTTACTACAAATACTTGACCTCCTGAGGCGATATCCAGAAAATAAAAAAACAAAAAGTAAAACAACTACTTGAAAAAAGACCAAAACTGCTTTTTACAAATGTAGAGAATTAAATAATCTGAAAAAGTACCCTGGTTTTAAGGACCAAAGACTGTACAAACCAAGGGGAATACAAGCAAGGACATCTGAAGATTGCTGATTCCTCACACCTACTGTTGTCCCTGTAGTCTTCCCTATCATTCAGGAGGATCCCTTAATCCTCAAAAGCAGCTTTGGGGAACAGCAGGGATGACAGAATTAGCCAAAAATGGGTTTCTCAAATTGACCAACTGTATCTGCTTTCTAGTGTGAAAGCACTATTGAGATACCACCCTATATATTTTTAGTTTGTGTGACATCTTTATATTTTCAGTCCATACGCAATTAAGACGGAATGTCACAACCCTTAGAAGGACATCTAAGGGCTAAATGCAAAGAAAGCTTTTCACATTTTTGCCTTCTCCAAGTGTCCCTGCTTGAAATTCCAGAGATTTTCAATAATTGGAAAAGTTCCTTTTTGCCTCCTAGAACCTCTCAGACAGCTCAGATGATACCCCTGCATGGACAGATTTGACTGCATGGACAGATTTTACTACTTTTGATAAGTTGGCTCAAACCAAGGGACATGCTGTTGTACTGATATGTATCTATATTAAGATCAAGGCTGCCTACCAGTGGAGAAGGCCTTTATCCTAAACCAACAGAGCATCACTGATAAAAACCCAAAGACACCTCAAAGAATATTTAATGGAGCAGCTGCAGAAAATCGGTCTTGAATAGCATATATCTGATAGCTTTTGGAAGAGCCAGGCTCTCTGCATAGCCAATGACTAAACCCATCGAGACATCATAGCAGCAAGGACTCAGTAAATCAATATAGGATCACAGTATCTCTTTCATTCTTCCACCTTAATCACACCTGCAAGAAGAAAAGCTCCAGCTAGCCCTAATCACATTTACTGTATGGTGGATGGGCATGAAGTCCCTCCTTGGCCTCTGGCAAAATGGCCATTTTACCCCCTGAAGCCCAAAAAACAATTTATCAGGGTATCATTTTACCTTCGATTAACTTCATACTAAAGCTGTTCATCAAGAGGTGATGGGGATCATGTCATGCTAACTTCAGTGGAAGTTTTATATTCTGTGGAGTCATCTATGGGTTAAAATAGACTTCATTTAGCCACAGGTTTGGCCTACGCACCCTATCAACATGGTTAATGCTGGAACAGGGAAAAGAAACTTTTTTTGGCCCCTCACGTTTCAGTGAGGGATGGGTCCAGAGGGCTAAGCAAAGTGGAACCAGACAAGATGTGTTTCTTACCAATTCTTGCCAATGAGGACATTTTTCCTCTCCGGCATGCAAATCACAGCTGACATCTATGCAATGCTTACTTAGGCACAGATTCCAATACAACAGCCTTCTGGGCTGCAAAACAGCAGTTAGAATTACATAGAGCAGAGGACAGCTCAACTTCCAGGCTTGGCCAGAAGGCCAGGGCCAAGAATTACATGGACCAGGGCCTACTGTACATAGATCAGTGCTACTTAAAATCGTGCCCTGCAGACCAGTGCCGATCTGCAAGCTATTAGCTACCAGTCTACAGCAAGTTTCCAGGAATAAAAGAAACAGTTGTAATTAGTGGGTATAAATACGATATGAACCCTGCTCATATTTGGAAGAAAAAAACCTCCTAGATATCCCACATCCCACATCAGAGAGCTAAAGAAGAGAACCACTTGGAACTGTAGGTCCTTACACTCACCTATAAGACAAGCACTGCTGAGCCATGGGCTATCTGAGGTGAACCAGGTGCCATGGGACAAGCCAGCAGTCAAGACTAAATAGCCAGGACTGTTTCAGACTACGAAAGTATAAGCACTTTGATCCCACCTTCAACTGACAAGACTGTATCCTATGGAATCCTCAGATTTGTAACTTGGGCAGGCAGTAGAGCTCTGCAGCAGAGAATCCTGAGTGCACGTGTGCCTTCAAGTCACCTGTCAGCTTATGGTGACCCTATAAATTTCTCAGGGATTTTTCAGGCAAGGAATACACAGAGGTAGTTTTGCCAATTCCTTCTTCTGAAATATAGCCTATGGCACCTGGTATCCTTCCTCAAACTATAAATCCTAGAATTCCATAGAATATCCCATACTCTAATTGTGTAGTATGAAAGAGACCAGGTCAAATCAGAAGGCAAGTTCAGGAAGCAAGCCAGACATCTGGGTGAAAGACCAACCAAGTAAACTTCTCAAATACAACCCAGTTCTCACCTTGTTACTCAAGTAAGCTTTCTCTTCCTCTCTGGGAGGATCCAATGGCTGACTTCTTGAGCAAGAAGCTGACATGTGGACCACATGAAGCAGCTGTTCACAGATCCCACCACTTCCTGACAGCCAGGAGCCCCTGGCAAATTCCAGAACACTTGTCTATAAAGATATAGGGCATGGAACATTGTTTTATGAAAGTAATTTGTTCCTCTTACTCCTTATAGTATTTTAAGTAATCCATTGTTGGTATTCATTACACTGATAAAAAATAAAATTTTGATTAATTTTCATTACTTAGATGAAAACCCTCTGTATTGACAAAAGAACGGGTTAAACACTTTTAAACCGCCAAATTTCCCCCATTATTTTTAAAACTAAGTGGGTAGGAATTAACTAGAAATGCTGGTACTTTAAACCATTAATGGCTTCGCTCCCACTTATTACATAACTTTTGAAAAGTAACATCACTGCATCTTTGCTATCAAGAGGAGAGCGATTATTTGTTTCAGGTAACTACATTTTTTGTAACTCAATATGCTGTCCCGTCTTAAACTTGAAGCATCCGTATTCTGTGGAAAATGTATGAAGACAGGGAGTACACATACTACCCCTACCTGACTATGTTACTAGTTCTATCAGCCTCTCCACATGTCAGATTAAATGCCTTGAAAAGAAGAACTTTCTTTATCAGTGGAGTCTGTCTTTTTTGCAACCCAATCACCCTCCATGCATAGAGATGGGCACAGAACTGGTGACAAGGGGGTGCAGGGCTAGCACCCACACCACCTTCAGGTATTTAGCATGTACCTGCACTATCGAGTTACAGCAGTTTGATACCACTTTAACCATAATGGTCCATCCTCCCTCCATCCTTTCCAGTCACTCCCTGCCAGAGGTGTCCAGCCACACTATACAATTATAATGCTTTGATCTCACTTGAAGTACAATGGCTCTGTCCAACAGAATCTGGAATATGGCATTTCCTGAGGTACTGGGAATTCTCTACTAGACAGCTCTGATGCGTAAGATCAGGAAAATGTGCATCCGAGCTCATTAGCAGACAATTCTGAGTACTTCACCAAGATACAAATCCCAGGATTCCGTAATACATAGCCATGACAATTAAAGTACAGTAGTAAGAAACTGCTCTAACAGTGTAGTATACAGACATTCTTACTCAACATGAAAAGTGAACACAAGAAGAGGGCTATTTTGATCCTGATTTTTATGGAATGTCACGGATATTTATCCATGTTTCATGTCACAACATTTCTCCCTGATGAACACATGTTAATTCTCCAGAGTTGCTCCTTAGTCAGTCACATAATAAGTTGACCTACAAGAAAATCTGGAATCCTCATTTAGAGAAAAGTGTTTGTTTTGATCAGTGAACAAAAAAATCCACACTATACTCCAGAGGCCGAAGGGTATTAAAACAGAATCTGTTGCTGATACCTGCACCAGGTAATTACCACCCAGCAATTAGTTGCCAGCTCAGTTGACACCAGGCAACATCTCTAGTAATCACCTAACACCCAAGCCCTTCTCAAAATACAAGAATAGCTTTAACGTTCCATGGAACACGTATACCAGCATAATTCATGTGGGCCTCTGTTCCAGCCAAAGCCTCATTATAAAAACAAACAAAATTTGATTCCCTTTGCACCAGCCAATCAAGCCATCCTGAACCCAGAGCAAAAAGTCACAGCAATATTACTTTTGCACGTTCTCCCAAAGTCTCTCTCCAGGGCAAAGTCAGAGTAATAAACCCTTCCTACTGCATTAGTCAACAACTTTATCTATGCGTTAAACAAGCCCACAGTTCAGGAGGGCAAAGATATGCTACACAGACAGGAACAAACTGAGAAAATTGTTGCCCCTCACTCCCAAACAGACTGGAATTCCCCCTTTCACCTATAAGCACCCTTTTGCCATTATTTAACCCCTTGCTTCCAAGTCCAAGGGAGTGACTGATGAGCATTTGAGGCTGGAAAAATTAAGTATATTAAAACAGAGTATGTTGTCTGTAAAAGTACACTATGTACCTAAATAAATTATGAGAAGATATCTTTAATAAATTACATTTAGCTGATATAAAGCCTTCCTGACTCAACTTATATTTTGTACTTGATGTTATTGTATTTAAAATGAATCTTCAATATTGTGTAATTAACTTGAGTATGCACCCCTAAGAGACAAAGAGCAATCAACAATTCAGTTTCAAGTTTTCATGTTCTTTGTTTAATAATATGAACATTTAGCATAATTTTTTTTATGGACAATTGGGAGATCTAAAAAAGCTCCTATCTCTGGAAACCAAAAGGAAAAGTCTAATATGTCTCTTATTTCTCCATAGGATAGAAATAAATTTAAGAAGGAAACTTAACATGGGAGTAGTTTGTGAGTTATGCCCCTCTCGACTCAGCGGGCAATGCCAGCTTTTTAAAGAATGCTTAGGCCGTAAGATGTTTCCTAACTTGTCTGTTCACAGACACCTACCTTAGAAATATCTGGCACACTGTCCACCTGACAGAAAAACAGTCCAAGCTCTCTCCAGTGGTAAAGGGTCTACTGAATGGTCACCTGAAGGAAATTCTTCTTTTCACCTGGGATCAAGCAAGTTCCTTTGCACAGGTCCAAACCCCCAGTAAACTGCAAGGTCTGACCGGCACACCCAGCTTCTCCCCTGTCAGCATCCCAAATTCTACATTTCTCCAGATTCTGCCCCTAGCAATATCACATTTTTGGTGCGATTCGACCCCGCATGAACTGTTTCCAGTTCCTCAGAATCAAAATTCAGCAGCCCTTAAACCCAGAAGGATATTACTCTCTACCCCAAGAACTGTTCCTTGCCATTCCTCATGTCATGATTAAGGCAGGGTCTGGATCAGTTCCTCTAACACTTTGTGATCATAACTGAAAATGATTTTTTCCCCTCCAAGATTGAAATAAAACATTTTTTCCCCTAGGAGAACTTCCTGGTGAATCGTGCCCCCTAGTTCTACAAGGGCTGGGGCGGGGATCAGCTCCAGTACTTCCAAAGAGACTTGGGTTAGCACGGATCCATCCTCCCATGCGTAAAAATCGGTGGTGAGGAAACACAGCTCTTCGGTGGCAACAGAATACAAAAGCTGACAAATCAATGGAAATACAAGGATTATTTCCCACCCCACTTCGGTGTTGTCTTTGCCCCGCCCCTCAGATCCAGAATGATGCAGGACTATCCAGGACAAACGGAAAACAGTGCAAGACTTTTTCATATATAACCTATATAAACGAAGAGGCATTTTTTCAGTATTACAATCGGAAAGCAAAACGAGTGGTGGTCCGATCACGATTGCTGTGGGTTTTTTTTTTCCCCTTTAAAACCTGGTATCTTATGCCTATTGCATGGCTCAAAAGCAGGCGCACCGTTGCTAGTTCCTCTCCTACCTTTGTAATGGTCATGCAGCCTGGATCTATATATGTGTGTGCGTATTTGGTGCAGCGTCAAGGGCTGGGGAACCCGCCCAGGTCTCCGCCGCTTCTCCTCCGCAGCAATGATGCCAGATTCCGTTTGCACCTCCTCCTCCGCCTTTTTCTTCCCGTCTTAAGAGCCAGCCTATCTCCTTACAGGTGCTGGGCGAGCACAGAAGCCCGTTCATTCATTAATCATGACTGGCTGCTAGGCAAGCAAGCAAGCAAGCAAGCCTGGAGACATTAAAAGAAGAGTCAGGAAAGAACAATTCCTTGCCTTCCCCACCTTCAGAAAGAAAGGAAAAAAGGGGGGGGGAATTGCACGCCGGTGGTAACACGAAAAACCCGCCTGCTCGTTGCAAGCACGCTCCCGACGCTGGAAGAAAGCACGCTTGCTAAGTCACTGCAGAGTATACGCGCACAACCGCGCGCGCACACACACACACACACCCAGCTTGGAGCCGAGGAGAAAGGGACGGGGTGGAGCCACGAGAGAAAAGGACGAAAGGCCAACGATTCCCTTCCCTTCCTTTGTGTGCCGCCCTTGGAGTCCGGCAGGCAGGGTCGGGCACCTCGGGCAGAAAAGGCGATCGCTTGGCCAGAGGCTAAGAGATGCCGGAGAGGCAGAGATTCCGACCATTTCCGCACTAGACTCTTATAGCGCTATGATTCCACTTGCAACATCCTATGGAATCCTGGGGTTTGCAGTTTCGGGAGGGGCCGTCCCGGCCCCTCCCGAAACTGCAAACCCCAGGATTCCATAGGATGTTGCAAGTGGAATCATAGCGCTATAAGAGTCTAGTGCGGAAAGACCCTCCGTCCCCGCGGCAGAAGCCGGGCTTCCCCGGGCCATCGGGGGCTGCCCTGGGAAAATGAAGAGTCGCGAGCGCATTCTGCGCTATTTTGTTTTAACCTGCACACGCCCTAATTCTGCAACCTGTATGCCTTGTGCGAATGAACTCAAGGGCAATATTTTTGATTTTCCAAAAACTTGCATGCTTTAGCTTGTGTGCCCGTGTTTGCATATTTTCTTCGGGTTTTGCCAGCTTGGCAGAGAGCCATCGTGCGATCACTAAAGCTTCTGCCCCCTCTTAGCATGGTCCTTCAGAATGCTGAGTTGGAGGCCATTCCCACATTGCAATGTTATAATGCGATTATTCCACTTTCCACA
>CAOLHI010004174.1:0-131712 GCA_948474755.1 Ctenosaura bakeri
GCGACCTCCCAGCTGCAGGGGCTTCGCCAGAGGAATTCCTGCCTCTCCTGACTCTACAGTTTCTGTTGCCCTCCACTGGTGAGGTGCCAGGAAGAAGGATGGGAATTGCCACGAGCTGCTTCCTGAACAGTCGGACAAAGCCAATAGTGTGGCTGGAGCTCTGGGCTAGTGTTTTGGGGGACCTTGGAGGGCTGGGGAATGGGGTGGAAGAGGGGCTGTACCTGCAGCAATCTCCTCTCTCCCACCCTCCTGTGGATCAGGATGGGGAGGGAGTCTTCATGTTGATGTTTGCATGCCAAACCTACAGAGACATTTTTCATGGCCTCGCTTTGTCCCTCCATCCAAGGAACCCTGGGAGTTCTGGTTTTGTGATCCCTTTCCCCATCACACACACATACCCCTGCAGTAGGTTTGAAGCATTTTTGCAAAACTACTATTTCCAGACTTCCTTGGAAAGGCTTGGCCAGAGGTATGTTGGTACAACCATTTTTAAAAATTGGTTTCTTGAGGGAATGTTCTTCCCTCTTTTCCTGGCCTTTGTGGGATACTTTCTTTTTCAGTGAGTACACAGTGCAGTGAGCCCATCTGAGACATAGGACTTCAGAGGAATGGGGAGATACAAACCCAGTCGTCCCACAGCCTGGTTGTCAGGTGTAAGCTGAACTTTGGAACCCCCTGCTGAAATATGGGTTGGCATGAAGGCCAAGAAGGATTAAAAAGGTTTTAATTTCATGCAAGCTCATAATTTTGGGACCCTCTGCTCCCCTCCTTTTATGTTCATTGCCTGCTTTGTTACTTCCCATAAGAAATGTATGCTTGTTCAGGAAAGCCTCTTTATATGTGTGTATATGCATAGAGTTTGGTCTCTTTCACTTAAAAGACAAGTGGGGTAGGCAGGAATTCGGGTAGGAAGATGACTTTTGGCATAAATGATAGCTGAAGGGGTTCTTTTTATCAGTGATAGTTCTCTTAGCACACTTAGCCTATTGGCAAAATGAACTAGGTGTGTTGTGTTCAGGGCAAGATCTTCAAAGATACTATTTCCAGTTTGTTGAGAAAAGTGGATGAAGAACACTGCCCAGGCTCTGCTGGCATTTGTATGACTCTTCTCAACCAAATTAGGGTCCCTTCCTTTCTCCAGTGCTAAGACATAATCCAAGAATTGGATTCACTTCAGATCAAAAGAATATTCCTTTGCAGAGTACGATTCTCTTCCCCCATTCTGCTTGGTGAGAATTTTCCTGCACTTTATTCCTACCCTTGTTAACCTATACCACCTTGAATCTGTGCATATGTTTCTCCTGTGCTGAAGTTAACCCTTAAGCTTGGAAACTCTTTTTTTGTGGGGGGGGGACTGCAGTTCCCCAAAACCTCCTAATGGCCATGTGGTCTCAGTGGCTGAGGTGATTCTAGGAACTGTAATCTAAATTTTAAGCACTGCCACTGCCTGGGGCAAGCCCTGATCCTAGGCTATGTTCTTCCCGAGTATCTTCTACCATCAGTTTTGATGTTCTCAGACTTTGGGACCAAAGGGATGACTGATTTCCAGGGATGCTCAGTTTTTCCTTATTAAAGGATGCCTGTATTTTTTTTTCATTTATTCATGTTAAATTAAATTTTCTCCCCACTCACTCCCAGTGGGCCTGCTTGGAACCACTCCTTGCACATTTGTGTATTTGTGTTACACAAATCATCATTTGCATGCCTGCTCCCAAAGCTCCTTTCTTTCTCCTCTTTGGATCACCAATGTTGACACTCTCATATTCATGTTCGCTTCCTGTGTCTGCTTTGGTGAAAATAAACAGTGGTGTTGCTGTTGCCCTGAACGTTGTCTTTTGTTGTCTTTTTGCCAGTGTAGATTATCTTTTTGTTTCCAGTTCCTCTCCTGCTCCTTCATCTAGTTTGCCTTCAGCACTATCATGCTGTGAAGATGTTCATGGGTTTAAACCATTTCAGAGTGCTGGGGATGAGCAGTCATCAAAGGAACCTGGTCTATCTGGTTCCCCCCAGAGGGAGCTCAAACAATATAATACAAAGAAACAGAACAGATTGCCATAGAGTTGTAGAGGTTAGAGCAGGCCCCTGATTTGGCTTTTATGCTCCTGTTTCATACAAGGCTATGATCAAATACAAAGTGAAATGAAAGGCTATGCCTAAACCAAGGCGAGGAACTCTGGCCTGAATTTAATTGCTAGTTCCGACTAGAATAGTCCGGTGTTGAGTCTGTGTTTCCACTAACTCAGTGGGCTAAGTCTAGCTGGGACTAACATTCAGTTCAAGCCCTTTGCACCTCCCCAGATGTTTCAGACTATTTATTGTTGGCTGTCCTGTGTGGAGCAGATGGCCATTGTAAGCCAAAACATCTGGGGACGAAATTGTCTCCACCCCTGCTCTAACCAGTTCCTGTCTTCCTGGTTGCACTTGAATGTATCTTTCCCAGCTAAATTTCACCAAATAACAAACAGACTATTCCCTTTGCAGAAAACTGAAGGTAATGCAGGGAGGTTGACAATCCATCTGGCAGTACAATCATGCAATTGCAGATGCACGAAATCTGTGACTGGATCATTTCTGTGAGCCAGTGTGGTATAATACTTTGAGTACTGGGCTAGGACTCTGGAGGCCAAGGTTCAAAGTCCCACTTGGCCACCCTCAGAAGGAGGCAAAGGCAAACACCCTCTGAACAAATCATGCGAAGAAAACCCCCTAATAGGTTTGTTTGCTGTAGGGTCACCATAAGTCAGAAACAACTTGAAGGCACACAGAAACAACAGCCCTCTCCAGTAGATGGCTCTCCCAACTTCTTGTTTAAAGCAATCACCACTCTAGGGTGATTTAGGTGGCTGAATGTGTGATGCCAAAGACCACAAGGAAACAGGGGTTCTTGAGAGAGGTGAAGCAAAAGGCAGCTGTAACCAGTTAGCTACAGCACTGGCAGGAGTATTTCCCATAAAGACTGAAGTGCAATGGAAAGAACTGTTAGTTGTGTGAGATTTGCTGACCAGTTGCCAGCAAAGGAAGTGTGCTATAGAAGAGTGCTTGAAGAGGAAGGGACCAGCGTATGTGTACAGACCATGATTGATCACCCTTTGGAAATTGTGAAGGAGTTACACGATTTATCCAGCTGGTGGCAACAGAGTTATTGTGTCTCTCCGAAGTCCATATTGTGGTGGTGATACATTTATTAAACCAAATAAAGGGGGTAGAATATATCAAGCTGACCTTTGAAGAGCCATCATTCTTTATCAGATGATGATCATTTTAAAAAAACATGTAGGGAAAAGAAAAGGATGGTGTTGGGAGTCATACTTTGTAGTTTTCTTTTGGGAAGTTATTCAAGGAGAGTTAGTGTTTCTAAAAAAAGTTAAGTGTCTATATGCATCCATGGTCATGAGCTGACTGGGAACAAAAGCAGTTTTTAAAAAAGGCCAAGGATCCTTGCCTTGCTGTTTGTACACAAAGTGCACAAATAGATCTCACACTGAACTGGATCTATCTTGTACAGCATCTCTCTCTGTCTCTTTCTCCCTCACACATACGCATGGGCACCAATCTACCATCTGGCAGTCTAATTGTGGACTGTTTTCTCACTGTCTTAACCAGGAGGTGTGCATTTCTTGTAGTACAATAGGTAGCACAATAAGAGACTCTAATTATATGAACTTCCCATCTAAAAAACCAGAATGGGCAAATGTGAAAAAAAAGGGGGGGGAATAGGAAATGTGATTACTTCATACAACTGCCAGATGGCGGCAGAGCTTCACAGCAATGAGGATGGACTCAAGCCTGCAATGCCTCTTGACTTCAGTCTCTATTGACTCCTCCACATCTTGAAGGAACCAATGAAAACAACCATCTTGGACCGATGCAGTAGATTAGATGAGCAATTTGCAATGCATGTACACACACACACACACACACACATACTCTGGAGTACCACAGTGGATTTGCACCCTTTTGCTAATTCTCCCCTTGAGCAGACCTATCATGTCCAATTGCTAGTTCCAACTAGAGTAAATGTGTTGAAATCAATGTGATTTACATACATGTTGCTTTACCATTCAGCAGTTGAGTCAAGGGATCCACACTAGTTGGAACTAACAGTTGGATTTAGCTTGGTAGATTGACTTCCTTGTTGGTATTGGATAATTCTAAGTAAATACTTGAGATAAGTGCTTCCTTGCTGGATTGTTTGCTTTTTCAAGATTTGGGCAGACTTATTTTACCTTCCTCTGACATGATGGCATACCCAGACTAGCTAAGCATGAGGCTGTTGGAGGAGTGGCTCAGAACACATGGAAGCTGAAGATACTTGCAGCTCAGTGGGTACTGCCCCAGCTCTTCTTACTTGGCATGTCAGCACTGGTAGAAAAGGTACGTTGCAAATACAGTTCAAGTGCTAGAAGCAACATCTGCATATCTTTCAACATTTTGGGATAAGAACTGAGGCACATGTGGCCAAGCAGCATCAGAGTGTTGTCAAGATGGCAGATACTATTAATGAGGAAGAACAGATAAATCAGGAAAGGCTACAGTAGTTTGCTTTTGCCTGAATCAACTGGGAAACGGGCAAGATTCTGCCCCCTCCTCTCATCTTCCACCATGAAGTTAATGGAGCACAAAGTACTTTTCCACTTTCAACTCAGTCTGTAGTAATTCATGTATGCTGAGAATGAAGGGGGAAAGTGGGAGGAGGAAAGAGAAACAGAAGTATTTTAAAAGCACCTAAAATGGGGTGAAAGAGAATTAATTGGGACTGCCTCTGCTAAATCAGGACAGTTGGAAGGCACACTGTTTTAATGCCCTGACATTTCCTCTAAACCACAGTGATTTACAGGCTCCATAGCACTGGGTAAGATGCTTAGGAGCAACTGTGTCAAAGAGCTTTTAGTTCAACAGCAGCACTTTAAACTGAGTTAAGACGTGGATGGACTAGCAGCTTTTGAAGTTCTTGAACATGGGTGAATCCCACTGTTGCTGACCAACCATGGAATACCAAGACCAGACACAGAAAGCTGGGTTGAATAACAGCCACTTTATTTAGTCTAAAACATATTTAAGAGAAATAAACCTGAAGAGGAGCAAGAAGTGGAGAGGAATCTAGCACGGGATTAACTGAGGCAGGTATCACCCATTGACTTCCTCTTCAGTCTTCCCCTGTAAACTATACTATGGGTGCAAATAGGACCTGCCACTTCTCCAAACCTAGAATCTGGAAACTTTATCATCATTAAACAGCAAAATACAGTTCAACTCTAAAGAAGCTGAACATGACTCTTGAAAGCCAAGGATCTCCAGTGCCCAATACGCTG
Source organism: Ctenosaura bakeri (assembly GCA_948474755.1). Classification (NCBI taxonomy): domain Eukaryota; kingdom Metazoa; phylum Chordata; class Lepidosauria; order Squamata; family Iguanidae; genus Ctenosaura; species Ctenosaura bakeri. Next base: position 5,313 of record CAOLHI010004174.1, read on the forward strand.
GATACATTCTTCACCGTGGACAATGGCAAAAGCTGTAGAAGCAGCCCCAGCCCAAAATAAATGGGTCCCAAATTTAACTACCTAAAGACCCAGATGTTGTAAAGCTTTGGAAGTAACAGTCTAAAATTCATACTTGGGAAAGGGTGAAAAATCTGTACAACATAATAGGCGACCTGGCCTAGGCCCCGTACCCTAAATTAAGTGCAACACATAAGGCCAGATCATCGCAAAGACCCAACATTACTTTTGACCCTGCACCATCTGATCTGTCTTAGAGATACAGATCAGCAATACAGCTTTCTGTTCAGTAAGAGCTGAGTCCTTCAGCTCCAATGCTCTAATCAATGCCTCTCCTCTAAACTACATGACCAGCTCACTAGCCTGTATAGCACAAAAAAAGGTAGCCAGAGATACTGCATGAAACATAATAGGCACATAATCAGAAAAACAAATGGTGAGCCAAGTATACCCCTTAAGGATACCAGGTGATAATGATTTGTAGCTGTCAGATACTTTGTCCCTGCACTAGACCACTCCTCTAGTGTCCTGCCAATTCTTAAGTCACCTGTGTTATCTTGATACCCTTTCACTTCAGGCCCGTTCTGCAGGACACTGTTGTCCCACATTGGGAACATGAGAAGGATGGGACCTGGCCAACAGTTCTGCATGACATTGTTTGGGTCCTGTCCTTCTCGAGTTCTCTCCATCAATGACTGGTGATTGTGCCACCATCTTGCCACCTGCCTGCACTTACCTGGTGTACTGAGGCCCTGGAAATGCAATGGCTGCACTTCCTGCTCCAGTGCAGCCTGAGACAGTATCTGGCTGTGCTGTGGAAGGAGGCGGTGGTGCCATCACATTTCCCCTCCATTCACAGAGGCAGCCTGTGTGGAGGGGAGTGCTCCTGTCACACTCCTCTCCAGGCAGAGACAACACTGGGACTAGCACCGGATGTCTCCAGAATAAGGTAAACTGTGGAAAGGGCCCTAGAAGCAAAGGCCAATGTGGACAACCTACCCTGAATGAATTATGAAATGAAGCCCTTACCCCTCAGATGTACACAGATCTGTAAAATGCAGGGAATAGAGATAGACCAGGGAATAGAGATAGACCAAAGAGTCCAACAGCCTTCCCTGAATTAAACTGATCAAACCCAAGAAAAGACATACGTTTTTCTGGTACTGGGAACGTAAGAGAAACTAGCCTGACAACCTCCTTCTCCAAGCCTCCAGAGGTCTGCTGGCATCAAATCCTGACAGGGCTCTGCATCTGGAGCCACTTGTCTGAAGTGCTCCATCTGTAGGCAATAGAAGGCATCAGGAAGCCCATAGTCCAACCCAGCCACACGGAGTGCCATAAAATATAATATATAATATACTTTATAAGAAAGACATTGCAATGTAAAGTCCCTGACCAAATGCACGACTTTGAAGGGACGTGGAGGACATGGAATTATTAACCTGTGCTGTTGACATATTAATACATCAGGAATGGTCTGAGGATTTAGCCAATTCCTTGGCCCAAATCTGAACAGCCATTGCAATTGGGGGGAAAAATCCAGGAAGAATGTCAAATCTGACAACAAACCTGCTTCAACCCATTCCTCAGGCCACACCTGGACATGCCAACGTCCATGAAGATACAGTCCAAAGCCAGTGGGGCCTGCTGCATCTGAAGATTCCTTTAAGGCAGGTTCTGAAACATCTGCAAAGGCAGCCCCCATATAGAGAAACTCATGGTAGTCTACATAGAAGGTTGCTGAAGCATTAATTAATCTGCTGATTAATTTCTGAAACAACACCCAAGCTATCCCTGCCCAGGAGGGGTTGTGGCTTCACTCCCCTCTGACTCTCACAACTCATTCCTTTAAAAGTCCTCCTCCAACTGTCACCAAAGAACTCTCCTGGTTTTGGTTTTGTTTTCTCTATTTTTCTTCCTCTTTGCTTTTCCTGGCCTTGCTGGCTGGCTGGGGATATTGGTTGTTATAGTTCAGAAAAATAGCTTCCCAAAGTCTTCATTGATGTCAGTGGGGTTATGTAATTCTCACATGAACAAATCTGGCCCACAGGATGAATTTTATTGTTTGGATTTGTTTTTCAAAGTTCAAAAAACAATTTTATTTGGCTTTATTTACAGTCTTCCCTCCACATTTTTTGGCAAATTTGATTATTTACAAGGTATATTTGTGCCTCTCCTCTCTCTTCTCCTCCAATTCCCATGCCTTTGCCCCCATGCGCATGCCTTCTTTCTCTGTGCCCAAGCAAAAGGAAGGGAATGGGGAGAGATGAGTGTGTCTCCCTGCCATTCTTGTGCCTTTTGCCCAAGTGCAGCTGCTTTTCTTCTCTGTGCCTGGGCAAAAGGCAAGGGAATGGGGGGAGGAGTGCCAGAAAGGAGGGAGGAGTCCCAGAAGGGCATGGGAAGGGGAGTGCTGGGGGAGTTATTTGTATTTTTTCCACTTCTGCAGGGGTTCTGCACCCAAACCCTTGCAAGAGTAGAGGGGCTGCTGTAGTTGATTAGTTCAAAACATGTTTTAGAAAAGATGAGGACAAATCTCATTTGAGTGATAATTGTATGACTTGTGAGGAGTTCACATAAGTCGAGCTTTCAGCTTTGCTTCGGGTAATTAGTGGGCCCCACCACAGAGAGTGCCAAACTCTGCTGAGTGACCTCTCGGTGAACGAATTGATTGAATGATAACCTTCCCAGCATCCCCCTGAGACCATTAATGAAATGGGCCCCAAGCAGAGAAAACGAGGGGTTCTTCTCACCATTTGCAATAGGCTTTGGGATCGAATAAGTACAGGTTGATCCACAGCTGCGAAGCAAAATTGATTTACCAGTGAAGGACTTTTGTCCTGGGTTTGATGGAAAAAAACATCCAAGAAGCGAATAGTTTAATTACCTTCCCCTGCTTCCTTTCCATCTTCATGCAGAAGATGCTGGGGACCAAAGGCTGAATAAATTAGAAATGCTCCTTTGGCAACACAGGTGCATACATTCCAACAAGCAATGTTAAAGTGTGGGTAAGATGGCAGAAGTTATTAATAAGGAATCATAGAATCATAGAATCATAGAAATGTAGAGTTGGAAGAGACCACACAGGCCATCCAGTCCAACCCTCTCCCATGCAGGAACACCCTCAAATCAATCCCGACAGATGGCCATCAAGCCTCTGCTTAAAAACCTCCAAGGAAGGAGCCTCCACTACACTCCGAGGCAGCAGATTCCACTGCCGGACAGCCCTGACTGTCAGGAAGTTCTTCCTGAGGTTCAGGTGGAATCTCCTTTCCTGCAGCTTGAATCCATTGCTCCTTGTCCTGGTCTCTGGAGCAGCAGAAAACAAGTCCCCTCCTTCCTCTACGTGGCATCCCTTCAAATATTTAAACATAGCTATCATGTCCCCTCTTAACCTCCTCTTCTGCAGACTAAACATACCCAGCTCTCTAAGTCTATTCTCATAGGGCATGGCTTCCAGGCCTCTCACCATTTTGGTCGCCCTCCTCTGGACTTGCTCCAGCTTGTCAATATCCTTCTCGAATTGGGGTGCCCAGAACTGGACACAGTATTCAAGATGGGGTCTAACCAAAGCAGAGTAGAGTGGTACCAGTACCTCCCTCGATCTAGACACCATACTCCTATTGATGCAGCTGAGAATTGCATTGGCTTTCTTGGCTGCCGCATCACACTGCTGACTCATGCTCAGCTTGTGGTCTATGAAGACTCCTAGATCCCTTTCACACGTACTGCTATCCAGCCACGTGTCCCCCATCCTATATTTGTGGATTCCATTATTTCTGCCTAAGTGTAGGACCTTACATTTCTCTCTGTTGAATTTCATTTTGTTCGCCCTGGCCCAGCTCTCCAATCTATCCAGGTCATTTTGAATTTTGATCCTGTCCTCTGGCGTATTAGCAACCCCTCCCAATTTGGTGTCATCTGCAAATTTGATGAGCATGCCCTCTATTCCTTCATCCAAGTCATTGATAAAAATATTGAACAGCACTGGGCCTAGGACAGAACCCTGTGGCACCCCACTAGTCACTTCTCTCCAGGATGAAAAGCAGCCATTCGTGATCACCCTTTGGGTTCGGTCGGTCAACCAATTACAAATCCAACTAACAGTAGCCCTGTCCAGCCCACATTTTACTAGCTTCGTTCCAAGAATGTCACGGGGAACTTTGTCAAAGGCCTTACTGAAATCGAGATATGCTACATCCACAGCATTCCCTTCATCTATCAAGCTAGTAACTCTATCATAAAAAGAGATAAGATTAGTCTGGCATGACTTATTTTTGAGAAATCCATGTTGACTTCTCGTGATTACCGCATTGCTTTCTAAATGATTAGAAACTGACTGCTTAATGATCTGCTCCAGGATCTTTCCGGGTAAGAAGCTACAAGCTAGGAGAGGTTGCAGAATTTTGCTTTTGCCTGAGTGTACCAGGGAAGGACAGGACTCCCAGATCTCACCTTGCCTGAGTTAATTGATTACAAATTACTTTTGCATTTTGAACTCAATTTGCAGCAATTGAAGTAATCTGAAGACAAAGGGGAAAATTGAAGGGAGAAGAGAGAAACTGAGGCATTTTAGAAACACCTGAAAAAGTGGGATGACAGAGGCTTAATCCAGGCTGTCCCTGTCAAATTGGGACATGCAGCCCTATTGCTAAGGCATTTTTCTACAACTAAGACATTTACTGGAGAGCCAGTGGGGTCTAATGGTTTGAACTTTGGACTATGAAAATGGAGACCATGACTGAATCCCCATTTGGCCACAGAAACCCACTGGGTGACCTTGGGTACGTGACACTCTTTCAGTCTCAGAAGAAGGGAAAGTGACACACACACACCTCCACACACAAATATTGCCAGAAAAGCCCATGATAGCTTCACCTTAGGGTCACTGCAAATAAGAAACGGCTTGAAGGCACACAACAAGAAAAGTCATTTAGTACATCCCCCAACTGTCCCAATTTGAAAGGTTCTTGAAAGATTCATGATTCAGGCCCACAAAGCCATGCCAATAATAATTCTCAAAAAATCCCCAAGGGGGTAAAAGCTGGAGAAAGCTAATATGGTTATTTGTAGATGCAAGTTTAGAAATAACCTGTTCTTGTGATGCACCATCAGGTTAGTTTTGATTTATGGTGACCCTATGAATGAGAGACCTCATCGAGCCTTTGTCATCAACAGCCTTCCTGATGTCTTGCAAAATGAAGGCCAGGGCATCTTTGCCTGAATCAAACTACCTATAATGAGGTCTTCCCCTTTTCCTACTGCCTTCAGCTTTATTGAGCATTAATGCCTGTTCTAATGAGCAGAGTTGTTTCATGATATCTCCAAAGTATGATAATCTCAGTTTGGTAATTTTGGCCTCTAATGAGAGTTTGTGCTTAATTTGCTTTACATCCCATTTATTTGTCTTTTTGACAGTCCAACATATCCTTAGTACTCTCCCTCTAGTACCACATTTCAAATGAGTTTTGTCTTCCTGACAGCTTTCTTCACTGTTCAGCTTTCCCAACCATAAACAGAAATTGGAATTGTGCTGGCATGGATGATCCTGACTTTGGTATTTAATTAAATCTTTACACTAGAGGATCTTGTCTAGTTCTTTCACAGCCCCTGTTCCTTTGAAGTAACTACAGTCAGCCCTCCACATTTGTGGTTTTGATTTTCACAGATTAATTGCAAGTTTCTCCAACCCTGGCCCCCCACCTCAAGTGCTTCCTTCCTAGGGGAATCCTCCTCCTTGGTGGCTCTGATCAGGTCACACAGTCTTTTAAAAACCTGGCTTTCATCTTCCTCTTCCTCCAGCAGCTGCTGCCTGACCAGCTAAGGATTTTAACCATGGTTGGCACCCTTGTTTCCTTACTGTTTAGTTACATATATAGTTGTTGTTGTGTGTCTTCCGCTATTTCCAGGTAACTTATCAAACAAGTTTTCTTAGCAAGATTTGTTCTGAGGGAGCTTGCCTTTGCCTTCCTCTGAAGCTAGAGAGTGTGACTTGCCCAAGGTCACCCAGTCGGTTTCCAGACCGGAGCAGGAATTCAAACCTTGGTCTCCAGAGTTATAGTCCAATGCTCAAAGAATTGCATCACGCTAGCTCTCTATATATATTCAGCTTGAAATTTGCCAGCTTTTAAGATGGCTGTCCTGTAATTACCTAGCAGAAAATAGCTATCCACCCACACATCCAAGGCTCAACAATCACAGCTTCCAAAATATGTTTGCTATGGGGGGAAAAGAAAGAAAGAAAGAAAGAAAGAAAGAAAGAAAGAAAGAAACATAAATCAGTCAAGACTTCTTTACATGCACATAATTTATAGTTAACTGCCCACAACCACCAAATGTTCAAATGCTGAGTGTATTGTAACAAAAAGTCCCATTGTAGTGTTTATTGCACAGACCTTGTGTAGGAGAGAAGATCTAGGAGAATGAACAAGGTGGTTAAGGAATGGCTGCAGATGAACAGGCAGTGCTAGGACACAGACAGTGAAGAAAAGGGCAGCAATTACATACTGTCTAACTGTCCCAATTTGGTGGGGACAGTCCTGATCAGTCTTCTGTCATCTTGTATTTTCATCTGCTTTTAAAATGTCCCAGTTTCTCTCTCCATTTTCCACTATCCCCATTTGTTCCTAGCTGACTACAATTACAACAAATCAAGTTCAAAGTACAAAAGTAATGTGTACTCAGTTAACTCTGTGGTGGAGAGAGGAGAGGAGGGGACAGAATCTTGTCCTTCTCTGTTGGGTCAGGCAAAAGCTAACTGCTGAAGCAGAAGGCCTCAAAAAGCCCAGAACTTTTCCACACTTGGATTATGTGCTTGTCTACATAGAATCATAGAATCATAGAGTTGGAAGACACCACAGGGGCCATCCAGTCCAACCCCCTGCCATGCAGGAACCAACATCAAAGCACTCCCAACAGATGGTCATCCGGCCTCTGCTTAAAAACCTCCAAAGAGGAAGACTCTACCACACTCCAAGGCAGCATATTCCACTGCTGAACAGCTCTGACTGTCAGGAAGTTCTTCCTGAGGTTTAAGTGGAATCTCTTCTCCTGTAGTTTGAATCCATTGCCCCTTGTCATAGTCTCTGGAGCAGTGGAAAACAAACCCACTCCCTCCTTGACATGACATCCCTTCAAATATTGGCTATCATGTTACCTCTTAACCTTCTCTTTGGCAGACGAAACACACCCTAAGTCACTCCTCATAGGGCATGACTTCCAGACCTTTCACCATTTTGATTGCCTTCCTCTGGACACATTCCAGTTGGTGCTCAGAACAGTATTCCAGATAAGTATTCCAGATGAAGTCTGACTAAAGCAGAATAGAGTGGTGCCATTTCCTCCCTTGATCTAGACACCATACTCCTATTGATGCAACCAAGAATCCCATTGCTTTCTTGGCTGCTGCGTCACACTGCTGACTCGCGTTCAGCTCGTGGTCCACCAAGACTCCTAGATCCCTTTCACATGTACTGCTATCCAGCCACATGAAGAGCTGAGAGAGAGACAAAGAAAACACTGCAAGTTGCTGAGTCTGATTATGATCTTGACCAAAACAAAATAAGATCTTGCAAGTGTGAGTGATCATGAGGCCTGCATCCTCATGGTGCTGGTAGAGTAGAAGCTGTTAGAAATTTCTGTGTGACATACAATGTGCAGGCCCTCAGCATTCTGACTTCTAATCAAGTAATGCAGCTGACCCAAAACTGCTCCAGATGGCTTCTGCACAAAAGCATGGAGTCTTGCACTCTCTCTGTGCTTTGGTTCCAATGGCTCTTAATCCTGTCCAAATAACGGTCTCTCTTATACTACACAGTTATAGAACTTTAATACCATTTTAACTTCCAGGGGTCCATCCTGGGATTTGTAGTTTTGTGATATATTCAAAATTCCCTCCAAACAACTTGAGTGCCTCAACAAACTAGCAGTTCCAGGATTCTGTAGGATGTATCCATGGTAGTAACAGTGCTATAATTGTATAGCATGAAAGAGATCATAGTGATCTGTGTTACCTTAGCAATATGTCTGCTATTTTTATCCTCTGTGTTAAATTTCCTAAAGTGGGGTGGGAATGCAACTGTCAGCAGTTGGGGTGCCACTTTGGTTCCCTAGAGGCTCCCTCTTCCAGAAAAAAAGAAAACATTTTAAACCACCAAACGCTCCCTATATGGCATGGTATACCTATATGGTATGGGGAGCAATTTCATCACACTTTTTGGTCTTGTCTGGGACATTTTAGACCCAAAAAAGGTCTTTCCCCTCTTATACTCCTTCTGCATGGCTTTTAAGCATCAAGTTCTTGTGGGCTCACCTCTTGAAAGAGGCAGTATACAACTAGTAACTTGCTTGATCATATCCCCCAACATTTCACAGATGAGAGCCAATCGACACATATTGGCCAAGCAGCATCAGAATGTCGTCAAGATAGGAAAAAGTATTATTAAGGAAGAAAGTACAAGCTAGAAGAGGTTTCAGCATATCACTTCCACTTGAACTTAATTGTGAGAATAACCTTCTCCCAAAGGTGGAAAGAGTGTGTATTCCTACAACTGATCACTAGATTTTGAAACTTTATGAAATGGTAGAATTAGACAAGTTAACAATGTCCTTAAATGATAAGCCAGTTTAATAATTTTATACAACAGTGGAGACTTTAATTCCAATCTGGGAAACTGGATGGTGGAAGTTGTCTATACTAGGTTTTGAGGACTGAGTCCAAAAACTTGTTTGATAACTATTTTATATCTATTTAGTGATTTAAGTATTGCTGTAGAGATCTCGATAAGCGTACTTAGGTTTTTCCAGGACAAGATGCTTATAAGGTAGCACTCACCACTGTTTGAGAAGGGAGTTACTTTCTCAACAGCACTTTTTCTTTCTTATTTATGTAATTGTGCTTCTACTTATTGGGACTGGTCAACTTTAGTATATTCTCTGTACTAGTAATTCTATCTTCTTTTTCTTTTATGAGTTTTCTTCTATCTATAGATATTGTATATTGACACTTTGACATGGCTGTAACAGTATTTTACTATGCAACATATTTTTTATAAAAATATTTGATAAAAATAAAAAATAATTATTAATATTATTATATTATAATTATTAATAAATAAATAAATTATTTTATAAAGATAATTTTAAAAAATTTAACTGGGATGAATAAGATTGCCCCTCTTCTCCTCTTCTGTGCTCCTGAGTTAATTTTATACCCACTATTTTTGTGGTTCCAGCAACTGAAATAAGTTAAGGAACAAGGGAGAAAGCTGGTGGAGGAGAGAGAAGCTGGGACATTTTAAAAGCCCCTGAAAAAGAGGGATGCCGGAGGATAAATTAGGACCTTCCTTACCAAATCAGGACAGTCAGAGGGTACGGTTGACAAGTCCCCACCACCACTTCCAGTGGAGAAATCCTCTATTCTACACAACTTGTAAATGGTCTAACCACCCGAGCTGTGACACCTGTTTTACATTTCCCACCACTACTTTGACCCCCTCTTTCTTTGCCCTACAAGACAACCCTAATACTTCTCATCCCATAACCAATCCCTTTATTATTATTATACTCAGGTGGATGGAGGGCTCTTCCACTTTGGAGCTCCCTTTGAGTCCCTTCAACGTTTCTTTCCTTTGCCTCGGGCCTTGGAGTCTCGACTCTTGCTCTTGCTCCTCCGCTGGCTCCCCCAAGAGCAGGACCTGATGAGGGAGACAATCTTGCTGGCCTTCCGAGTTGTACCTGCAGAGAAACCAGAAGGGCAGGACAAGGGGCTTGAGATGCATTTACAGGTCAGGATGCAGGAAAGAGAAATTAAGAGAAGGGAGGATGAAGATCCAGTGGAGACAGTAACAGATACTGAAAGATAGAAGTGGGGAGTTGGTCAGCATTTGGAAAAATTATTTATTGGGATGATAGTTCCCAGAAATCCTGGGAGTTGTTCTTAAAAAGCAATCTTTCCAAATTCTGGCAAAGATAGGAGTTGGAGGGAAAAAGAATTAGCATAAACTTTAAACTGGTTTCATTGTTATCTCCTTCACACAGGGAACCTGATTATTGTAGTCTTGTGGAAAATGGCAGGGGGAAAGGGAGTACATCTAATGCTCTTATTCCCACTCCTGTCACCAAACTTTGGAGGATTCCAACCAGCATAACAACAAGTTATGACCTTCTTTAACCTAAAGATAGGGATGAACGACAGTGAAGGTATCCAGTAATTCACATTTGCAGTTTATGGCTAAGATTCAGAAAGCTTTGCCAACTGTCTATACTATCACCTGTGGGAATGTATGGAGGCTGCTTCCTCCTCCCCAAGGCCCCTCCCTAAACTGCAAACCCCAGGATTCCATAGGATGTTGAAAGTGGAATAATAGCGCTATAAGAGTACAGTGTGGAAATGGCAAAAGCTGATCTGATCTTGGCTTTCAATGGGAGTTGAGAGTTCAATGTTGAGAAGCCAAAGGATGGCAGCCCTTTTGTTGGATGACATATTAACATCCTAGGCTTACCTCTTTGGGAAGACTTCCTTCTGCTAGACCGACTTGCTCTGCTGCTCTTACTAGTTTTCCTGAAAACAAAACAGCTGCAATCAGTCTGTTTCATTTGATTATGCTTCGCATTCCATATTGGAAAACATGGGGAATTTTTCAAGCTTATATTATGTTTGTTTATTAAAATAATATACATTTTTAAAAATGTGATTTTCTCCAAATTGCAAGAGTATGTTTGGAACAGTCTGGCTTAAAATATAGACTATAGGCCAACACATAATTCATTTTAGGAGAAATCCCAATTATTTTTTCATTTATACAGAGGTGTTTGGCACATCATCTGAAAAATTGTGATGAACTGAGTTTTGTGATGTGTATAAAGAATGTTACATTTCTGTCTCTGCCTGTTTATTATTGCAGACGTGGATAGAGCATGTATAAATGTATAAATAACATTTATAGATGTATAAATAAAAAAAAATTGCACACCCTGTTCTTTTTATACTTAATGGTCTCACCTTTTGGACAGTGTGTCTACAGCTCCAGAAATTTCTGCAGAATGGTATGTATATTTTTGAGATGAAAAATAATGTAATCATATGTTTTTAAAGGATATAGTTATTTCAGTGTTGTCCTGTTTCTTTTTTAATATTTATTATAAATTTGTATTTGTGTTCTGTTTTCAGTCCTTGAAGAAGGCCTTTTATCATATAGGCTGAAATGCATTTGGTTTTTAAAAGGAATAAACAGTTGGCCCTCTATTAGCACAAGGAGTTTGTCTCTCTTTTGTTTCCTGTTTGTGGCCCTTTCCACAGCTTAACTTCTTGCAGCAGCACCCGGTGGGGATTCCGGCAGTGGCTTTGCCGGGAAAGGAGTGTAACGGTAGCACTCCCCCCACCGCATGGGACTGGATCCCTGCAGAAGGGAGCATGATGGACATGCTGCTTCCTTCTGTAGCGCAGCGGGTTCTTTCCCAGGCTGTGTAGGGTGGTGGTGTGATTGCAGGTCATTGATGGGGAAAAGCTATCAATTATTTAATCCATGAACATGCTGTCTGGACACAGGAGAAGAATGAGATCACAACAACATCATGCAGAAGCATCGTCGGAGTCCTGTCCTTCTCCATCCCCATGGCAGGATGGGAGAATGCTGCGGAAAGGGCAACAAATGGCTGGATGGATTCAGAGAGGATGTCTGGGATGGTCTGACTTACCACATGCACTATGTGCTGTGCATGAAATTCACTTTGGGGAGCCCTGGGTTGGCATCTAAATTATATTTTCATTTATACAGAGTACATGCCAGGGGCGTATAGATTCATACTGCTGTACGTGCCAAATATGTACAGATTCATTAGTGTTTGGCAGCCAGTCTGTCTCTAGGGATGACACACCATGTGATGAACAATTTCAATGACCAAAGATAGGCCCTCATCCTCCACATTGGCTGAACCTAAGTGATTAATATCTCCCTACTGGGTAGTACCACTAAATGCTGGGTAGTACCACTAAAAAGCAATCAAAGGATCTATATATGACAAGAATAGCACACACCTCCTGGAATGTCAGGCATGTCACACATTTTGAGGAAAGTTGCTGGAGCAGCGCTACTCAGAATGGTGATCCAGAGACCAGAATTGGCCCACAAGTCATTGGCTGCTGGTTCTTGGTGAGGTTCCAGGAAGAGAAAGAAACAACTGTAGCCAATGGGCATAAGAATGTGATCAGTCCCAGGCACACTGGGAAAAATAATAACTGCTGGTCCTCCATATCAGCCCACTTCGGGGATATTGCATTAGAGCAATGCATCTTAAGCAATCTGATGCGGGGGATCTAGAATTTTTATTTTCCAAGTGTTCCAGGGATCATATTTGTATCTATTCATTATAGTTGGTTCCTTCTTTCTTGGAAACTTGCCACAGACCAGCAGCCAATGATTCAAGGGCCAGCACCTGTCTAGGGATCACTAGAATGAGTGCTATACTAGAATGGGATTTTCTGCACTGAATTGTTATAGTGCTCTTGTTCCACTTTCAAGATCCTGTGGAATTCTGGGGTTTGTAGTTTACTGAGGCCAAATAGCTCTATGGCTAAGAATTCTAAATGCCCCTCCCTAAACTGCAGACCCCAGGATTCCATAGAATGGTGAAAATGGAATAATAGCACTATATCAGTGTAGTGTGGAAAGGCCCAATGGCACCACAAGGTGAAGTAATGATGATTTGCCTGTTCACAGCTTGGGGAAAGGGTTTGGAGCTTTTTTTTTCTTTTTTTGTCAAGTTAGTGCGTGGATTTTGGCAGTTGCAGTTCAAGAAAGTACCTTTTCTAAGGTCAATTTATAAACAGTCCCTAAAGGGACATTCATAATCTTCAACAGAGGTGGACAAAGTGCAGTTCACGGTCTGTAGGTATTTCCCTGCACAAGACCATTTTGGAGATTCCTCCAGAGTTCCTGTGCCTTCCCCACCAGATTTTGGGGAGCCAACAATATTTCTACCAGAAAATAGCTAATTGTCCCTTCAGGGCCACGGGCAATGTTGTTTTACCCCACAGTTACAACTGTGGGCAGTTGGGTACTTCTTAAATTTTTTAAGGTTTGTATGTCCTTTTTTAAAAAACAGGATGTATTGTATTTATTCATGTATAAGCTGATCTCATACATAACTTGAGAGCAAGTTTTGGGATCAAAAATTATGGATTTTAAGGTGATCCGTGAATAAGCCGAAGGTCATTCCACAAAGAGGGAAAAGTACAAACACTGCCTCAATGGGCCAGCTATCCCTGGCTGCTGCCAATTTTCCAGCTAGACATTCAAAAAGGCCTTTCACCACTCTACTCAGAGAAGGAGATGGTTCTTATTTTGATAAAAGTTACAGTATGGTATTAACTCTTATAAAAAAAGGAACCCTCCTCTTCCCTGAACAGAGAGGTGAAAGGTGAGAGCTTAGTCTGTCCCGGGAGGATCTAAAACAAGCACCAACCCTCTCTACTCTCATGGTGCTGCTTTGAGGGGAAACACCAAAGAGCTGCTGCCACACTGCCATCAATTTCTCACCCAGGCATTCAAAAAGGCCAGAAGCAACATCACAGCAGAGAGAATGGAGGGCATCAGTGCTTCTTTTAGCGTCTCCTGGGATGAACTAAGCTCTGACTTTTTCCACTCTGCTCAGAGAAGGGGATGGTTCTTTTTTTTTTTTTTAATAAAAGTTAAGGTACAGTACTTACATTGACCCATGGATAAGTTGACTCTATTTTTTTGGGGGGGGGGTCAATTTTTAGACTTATATACTCATATACTTTTAGACTTATATAAGTCTAGACAATTTCTAGACTTATATACGAGTATATATAGTAACCTCCAGGGTCTCACGGGAAGCCAATCTAGCTCCCACTACCACTGGCCGTTGCAAAACCCTAGTCTAGGAAAATTTTCAAATATGAGGCATATCATCCTACTCTGCTCAGTCTTTCCCCTTTAGAGCAACCACTGTTTTCACAACAATCTTGCAAGCTAAATCAGGCAAAGTGATGGTGACTGCCCCAGGATCAACCCTATGAGCTTAAGGGCTGAGTAGGGATACAACTAGGCTTCTCCAGTTCAAGTGTGACCTTCTAACCACTACATTTTGAAGGGCTAGAGGAATGTCTGAAGGGAGGTCAGGTTTTCCTGGAAAAAACACCGTCTCCTGTATTCCTAAACTCTTCTTCTAAATACCTATGCAAACAGAGGTCCTACTTTCAGTGCCCGGATGAAAGAAGTAAAGACAAACAATTCCAAATCCTTTTCAGTCATGATGCCCCAGTAGAGGAACAGCATTCTCAGAGAGGTTTTGGGGGCTATTGTTCTTTCTCAGCACCAAGGCCAAGACTTATTTAGACCTAGGCAATGTGAGTAAGGCCATTTCAGCACTACACTGCTTTAGTGCTATAATTCCACTTTCAACATCCTGAGGAATTCTGGAGTTTGTAGTTTGCTGAAGCCAAAGAGCTCTCTGGCTGAGAATTCTAAAGGCCCCTCCCTAAACTGCAAACCCCAGGATTCCATAGGATGTTGAAAGTGGAATAATACCACTATAACTGTGTAGTGCAGAAATGGCCTAAGTCACACAGTCTAGACCTCTCTGTTTTAAAGTCTGTTACCTTTTGAGGTGCTGTGAATTTTTTGTTTGGTCGTCCTGTTTCCTATTCTTGTTGTTATGGTATGGTTCCACTTTCTGTTGTACATTTGAACTGTTTTTATGTTTGTTGAAAGCTGTGCAGAGAACGTTCTAGGAGAGAGGCCTTCAAATGTCTCAAATACAACAAATATATATCATCAAACCAACTCTCAGCACTTGCCTGTGGCTGACCAGTCACTCAAGACTTTCCTGTTTGTGTGTTTTGCTTTTTGGAGCATTAGGGCTCAAATCCTACAGTGCAAACCTAAGCTCCCAGAACCCCTCTCACCAGCCCACCAACTGGAAAGTACCTGCTTGTCAAAGGGCTGCTCTCAGGCCTCTCCTTCTCACTGCCTCGGCTTTGAGGGCTGAGGGGCCGCTCAAAAGACTCTGCAGATTCTATCTCCTCCAAGAGAGGGTAGTTCTCCAACTCAGACATCCTTCCTTCACTGGCAGCAGGAGAGTGGCCAGGAAGTGGCTTGGAGCTGCGCTGGCTTCCTATGGAGAAGGCCATACTTCTCCTGCTCCTAGCATCTTCCTCTACAGGGCTGTGCGGTTCAGGTGAGTATACGCTTCGGATGCTCACTGTTTCTCCAAGGTTTAAGGATCCGGGAGGGCTCTGGGACAAACAGCTGAAAGTTGGCTGGAAATCCA
The DNA here is from genome assembly GCA_948474755.1 of Ctenosaura bakeri. NCBI lineage: Eukaryota > Metazoa > Chordata > Lepidosauria > Squamata > Iguanidae > Ctenosaura > Ctenosaura bakeri. The sequence continues at coordinate 20,622 of CAOLHI010004174.1, forward strand.
AGAATATCATGCATAAATTCAATCAAACTGCTCTCTATGTCAGAGCTGGAGAACCTGTGGCCAGAAGCTTGGAACAAGTTCCTTTTCTGGACTATAGCTCCCAGAATCCCCCAACCAGCATGACCACTGATTATATTCATCACTTTATCAACTGATGTACCAAACATCAGTTTAATTGAATTTCAGCTTCTAGCCCTGCTGGCTGAGAAGTTCTTAGAATTACACACCTTCTAACACTCCTGATTTGACAGGGATTGTCCTATTTTGTCCCACTTTTTCAGCTGATTTTAAAATGTCTCAGTTTCTCTCTCCTTTTACCACTCTCCCCCTTATTTCAGCTTAGTTCAACTGTTACTGAATTCAAACTGAGTTCAAAGTTCAAAAGTACTTTGCACTCCATTAACTGGGGGGGGCGGTGAAGAAGGGGGCATAATATTGCCCTTCCCAGTAAGCTTAGGCAAAATCATAGAATCACAGAGTTGGAAAAGACCACAATGGCCATTGAGTCCAACCCCCTGCCATGCAGGAAAACACACTCAAAACACCCCCAGAAAATGGCCATCCAGCCTCTATTTAAAAAACTCCAAAGAAGGTGACTCCACCACACTCCAAGGCAGCATATTTCACTGCCAGACAGCTCTGATCATCAGGAAGTTCCTTCCTGAGCTTTAGGTGGAATCTCATTTCTGGTAGTTTGAATCCATTGCTCTTTGTCCTAGTTTCTAGAGCAGTGGAAAACAAACCCATTCCCTCTTCAATATGACATCCTTTCAAATATTTAAACATGGCTATCATCTCCTCTCTTAACCTTTTCTTCTGCAGAATAAACATACCCAACTCCCTAAGCTACTCCTCATAGGGCATGGCTTCCAGACCCTTCATCATGTTGTTTGCCCTCCTTTAGACACATTCCAGCTTGTCAACATCCTTCTTGAATTGTGGTGCCCAGAACTGGACACAGTATTCCAGGTGAGGTCTAACCAAAGCAGAATAGAGCAGCATTATTACTTCCCTTTAACTTGACACTATAATCCTATTGATGCAGCCTAGAATCGCATTGGCTTTTTTAGCTGCTGCATCACACTGCTGAATCATTTTCAGTTTGTGGTCTACTAAGACTCCTAGATCTCTATTGAATGTACTGCTTTCAAGTCAGGTGTTACCTATCCTATATCTGTGCATTTCATTCTTTCTTCCTAAGTGTAGTACTCTGCATTTCTCCCTGTTAAAATTCATTTTGTTAGCTTTGGCCCACCTCTCTAATCTGTTCAGGTCATTTTGAATTCTGATTCTGTCCTCTGGGGTATTAGCTATCCCTCCTAATTTGGTGTCACCTGCAAATTTGATGAGCATGCCTTCTTTTCCATCATCTAAGTCCTTAATAAAGATGTTGAATAGCACTGGGCCTAGGACAGAACCCTGTGGCACCCCACTAGTTACTTCTTTCCTGGATGAAGAGGAGCCATTGATGGTCACCCATTGTGTTTTGCCAGTGAGCCAAAAATCAAACCTCTGCAACCTCCCCTAGCTTGTCTGTTCTCCCTCTTGACCACACTCTAGTTTACTTGGCCACATGAGTCTCAGTTCTCATCTGTGAAATGTTGGAGGGTATGGAGTTATAGTTCTCAAAAATAAGTTTTCTAGGCTCTGCTTATGACCTTCTGGACATTGGTGGACTCCACTTCCCATCAGCTCCAGTCAGTCTGGCTATTGGTAAGAGATCATGAGAACAATCATTCCTCAATTCCTGGAGGATGACAGGTTCCCAGCCAGTAGTCTGTTCACTGCTTATGTCGACCTATGAATTTCCACATCTATTCAATGACCTTAGTACCAAAGACTACAATAGGAACATGGGAAAACCAACCTGTGGCTTCTGGGGTGGAGGCTCCCCCTGTCCCCCAGGATCTTTGACTTTTCTTTGCTGCTCAGATCGTGGGTCTGTGGGAGGTCGCAGCATGTCAACCACCTTCATCCATAGTCCAAAGACATCCTCTTGTATGCTGGGCTGGGGACAGAGCTGCAAGTAGAAGGTCCGACCACTTGCCAGCTTGAATCGTAGCTGCTTCTTCTCTGCATTGTGCACTGAGATCTTGACAAAACGCAGAGGGAGTAGCCTACAGAGGTGGAAAAAAAGAGGAGAGAGAATAGAAAGAGAATTTGCGTCTCAGCATAAGAATGGCTTTGAATTAGGTCACTTTGACTTTCCCCCCTTTTTTGTTGCTATTGTGAAAATTGTATCCTTTAGACATTTGACAATCAAAGTATATTTCTATATAGCAGCCTTCCCACATCTGGTCCCCTCCTGGTACCTGGGAATGTTACTCCCAAGGGCTTGGAAAGAGGGCATCCCTGGACTCCACTGCCATGACAATTCATACAGGAGTAAGTACTACTAGATTCTTTGGGAATTCCTTCTATTGGCTTACTTGGCCAAACACACACACTGCAACCACCATCAGTACACAGTCACCAGCCATCAGAAATACCCTCCCTACAGAGGCCTAATTGATTCCTAGATCTTCTGCTGCTGACAAAATATGGCTTTTTGTTAAGCCTTCAGGTCTAATGGATTTTATCCAGTTTGCACATGTACTATGGTTGGCTTTATTTTTAGTTGTTCCAACTAGTTTTAAATTGTCAGGTTTAAACTGAGAAATGATTTAATATATTTTTCCACTTTTAGATTATTGTTATTATATATTGTTTTAAACTGATTTCATTTCAAACCATGCTGACATCTTCAGATATGGGATGGGATGCGTATACAGTTGGCCTTCCACATTTGCTAGGGTTAGGGGTGCAGGACCCTCACCAAAGTGAAAAAATTGCAAATACCAAAATGTGTGTGTATGTCTGTGGAAGTTGTTGAGGCATGGTGGGGAAGAACAGGCACCCAGGGTCCAAACCAGATTAGGGAAAGAAGAGAGAAGTGGGGGTGGGGAGTCAGCATGGTAGCCTTATATTGCCTCCCCTACTCATCAGCTTCCTTGACTATGTGGGGGGTATGGGGGAATGGTTTGTAGTGCTGAGAAATCAGCACTAAAAAGTGCCCTTAGCTGGCCAGGCAACTACCATGGAGGAGGAAAAGGACCAGAGGCGTTTTTTTAAAGGGCTGCATGGCTTGATTGGAGCTGCCAAAAGGGAAAGTCCCTCCCTAAATGAAGCTTAGGGGAGGATAAGGGCTGGAGAAACTCGCAAATTATCAAATCCATGGAAGTGAAACCCACAAATGTGGAGGGATGACTGTATTTTACTAAAATAAAAAAGGTAGGCAAGCATATAGAAAACTAGATAGAATGTAAGAACTTTGTAGCAAACTATATCAACAATTTAAGGAAGTGCTTTGTACTCAGAGAAAGTATTTATTAAAAATGCAAAATCGCCTCTTTTCTTTTCCCTCTCAGGCCCACACAAACCCAAAAATAACACTGGGCTTGTTTATTGCCCCCATCATCCTTTTTCTGATTGACCTTGGTTGCCTCTTAATCAGAATTCATTGTTCATGTAGTCAACCAAATCAGCAAGACAACAAATCTCTCTGATGTCCATTGATTCCGTGCCAAATGGGCAAAAATTTGAGAATGGAGAATCCAAACCAGGCAGGAAAAGGAGGACTTAATCTCAGTCAGATTCAGCCATTAAAGCCATTTGGAATGCCAAGAGACAGATGTATTGCCCACAGGGGTGGAAAGAATTTTCAAAAAAATTGAGAAAATGGTTGAAAAACAATTTCTCAAATGTTGGGAAGCTTTGATGAGGAAAAACTTGGATTGACAAGAATCTTTGTAGCTCAGAATTTATCCTGTGCAAAATTCACATTTATTTTTGCGCAGAAAGCAACATTTTCTGCATAGGAAACAGCATTTTCAGCATAAAATTTTTTGAGCAGAAAATGCTGTTTCATAAACAGGAAATGCTCCATTCTGTGCAGAAAATGTGGTAAAGTTGTTGAAAAGGCCATTTCCACACTACACTGTTATAGTGCTATTATTCCACTTTTAACATTGGAATCCTGGGGTTCACAGTTTAGGGAGGGGCATTTAGAATTCTCAGCCAGAGAGCTCTTTGGTCTCAGTAAACTACAAACTCCAGAATTCCACAGGAGATTGAAAGTAGAATAATAGCACTGTAATAGTGTAGTGCAGAAAGGCCTTTAGTCTGTGCAAAATTTGCTCGTGGTATTTTTGCATAGGAAAAAGGAGGCATTTTCTGCAAGAAAAGCAGTATTTCTGCACAGAAAGATTCTGTTCATACATAGAAAATGTTGTTTTCTGCATAAAAATACCATATGCAAATTTTGCATATAAGTCCCAAACTGCATATAGTCTTCAAAAACAGTGCAGTTTTCAAAGATTTTCTTGCAGTGGAAATAAAGTTGCTAAAAGTACCCATTGCTTCTCTTGAGAATACAGTGTGTGAAGAATTAAATCATTAAGCAGTGATTGCCTTGCTGCCACATAGAGCACTCAAACCTCTTTCAGGGCACGTTGCTTCCCTGCCATATTGCTACATTTGCTTCCCTACTTCCAAGGGGTGTGGAAGTTCCAGGGTTGCAGCACTTACCTGGGGCTAGGTTCCCTTTGAAGGAGGTAATCGAAGGAATCTTGTGGAGTTTGCAATATCTGAGTCAATTTACAAATAACAGGACTTGGAAAAGTTATCCCTTTGGACTACAACTCCCAGGAACCCTTGGGCAGCATGGCCACTGGGAGGGTTTCTGGAAGCTGTATTCCAAAAGAGTAATATTTCCTGACAAAATGGAGACGGAAGATAGGTACGGCTTAAACACAGCTCCACAACCACTTTCCAAAGAGGCAGTCAGCATTTGAACATTCACTGCATTTAAACAGTTTCTTTCTCCCTCCCTCCCTCCTGATCTCTTCCAGTCAAAATCTTCTGTTTAACTCCATAAATATTTCCCTTTCCCCACCACTTACATCCAGTATGCACACTCCCCTGGTTGTGGGTAGTGGGATTAAAGGATGAGTTCCCTTCTCTTGCTGTCTCTTTACCTTTCTGGGCATTTAGCTTCCCTAACAAACAGGCCCTGTCCAAGACATTTTACTTTACCTGAGGCAAAGCAGCAAAAGGTAACTCAGGTCAAGAGATACAGAGTACCCAAAGTGAGTGAGTTATGCTGGCACCAATGCCAAGAAATCCACAAGCACTTTTCCATCTCTCTTTTTGGCTGAAGAGTAGTAACAAAAGAAACAGCTTTCTGTATGCTGCCTTTTCATGGCACTCCAAACCTGCATTCTGCCTAATGGGAGGGTTGGCTCTACTAACACTGACTTGTTAAGGAGCATTCACAGTCATGGTGGCCCCACTGACCATCATCTTTCAAACATTCCAGCAAGAGGCAGCTGGTGGCTCCAATGTCAGTGCAAAGTGGTATAATCCACACTGGGTATTAATTTCAGCTTTCAAAGTGATATCCCAAGTGCAGAAGCTCTTTTGGGGGTAGGATTCAGCACCTTGGATAGCTCCATCAAAGAGCAGAACAAATTACAGAATCATAAGAGTTGGAAATGACCACGAGGGCCATCTAACTTAATCTCTGGCTATGCAGAAATACATAACTACAGTTGAAGTAGAGACCCCATATATAGTTATAAAATAAGGTTAAGTTTATAGAATGTTTGGAGAAGATTCTCCTGAAAGTGTGACAAATCAATAAAGTAGCAACTGGAGAGGGTCAGTCTAGCTTGCCTCGATATGCTCATAATTATAGCAGTGGATATGAGAAATCATCTGAAAGCGTGTCACAACTCAAGGGATTTCCACATGCTGCGTTGGAAAAAAAGTGGTGAGTTCTTGTTTATGGACGCAGAGTACTATCGCTATGTACTGAAATGTTCTATAACATATTGTCTGGAATGAAAACATCGGAGAAGTAAGGGTGTCAGAGAATATTGCACACATTACAAAACCTCAGAGTGGCGGGCAAGAAGAAATGTCTTTATATTATGTTCCTATAAAACTGTCTTGTAAACTGGTTACGGGGCCCTTGGCTTTGGAAGTGATTCCAGCTAAGCAGGCCTGGCCGTAATAAACTCTCTTTTCTTTACTCCCTGGTCTCTCTGTCTCTGGATTTCTGCAACACAGTGCTGCTGAGAGAGGCCCATCCAAATCCTGAATGGGTTCACTGCCCTACTGACATGGAAGTCACCAGTGACCCGCAACTCATATGGCTACTGGCCATGCTGGCTGTAGAACATGAGGGATCTGAGAACTGTAGTTCAAAAAAGTAAATCTTCCAAGATCAATTTGAAACTTAGGTCTTCATGCCTGCACGCATTCACGCTTGTGCTGGTCATGTTAGCTCAGGGGAATCTAAGAATTCTACACTCCACTTCCCAAGCTCTGCTGTTTGCTCAAAAGCACACCATCCCGCCTGATATTAGAAGGTCTGGGAAAGTGAAGGAACACCTTTCTAGAATAGCAAACATGGGCCTGACTTACCGAGTGAGTTCAAATTTCTTGGCTGGTGCACGGTGGTGGCGGAAAGACTTCAAAGCCCCCTTTGGTGGGGGCTCTTCAGGGGTCAAGATGGGGCGAGCCAGAAGCAAGACATTGGGGATCCCATAGTTGGGGCAGGTGCAGGCAACTCCGACTGTCACTGTCTGGACTTGGTTGTGCACATCAATCACCTCTCCTCGCTTGCTAATCTGCAGAGACCATGAGAGGATTGACAGCAGAGACAGAGAAATAGGCAGCTTGCTGCCTTCCGCATTGAAATGAGCACAGCTGATGCTCTGTAGCTCAGTTTTCGTGAACCTCTCAGACAAATACTTTTTAGTTGTCACATTTATATCATGCCTTTCTCCTAATTATTCTAATTATTAATATGATTATTATTATTATCATCTCCTTAAGGCTTGAGGCAGGGTACAACATAAGTTAAAATACAATTAAAGACACATTATACACTATAACACATAAAACCATTTAAAATACATCAGTTTGAAATTCATAATTAAAAACCGACTGTGTAGGCCTACCAGAAAAGATAGGTCTTTAGAACTTCTTTAAATTCAGACAGCGTATTTTGTTGTTAAATCTTTTCCGGCAGGTCTTTCCACGGTCTGGGGCAGTTGATGAGAAGGTTCTCTGGGTAACCACTGCCAGTCTAGTCCTGGCTGGTTTAAGTAAGTGGTCCCTAGAGTACCTGAGTGTGTGGGGTGGATGGTATGGAAGGAGGCGATCCTGCAGGTAACTTGGACCCAAACCATGTAGGGCTTTAAAGGTAATAACCAATACTTTGTACAATGAGTTGAAGGCAACATTCATGGTTCTCCTCCCCCTCCCTTTCCTTCACAACAACTCTGTGAGGTAGTTTGGACTAAGAGAGAATTCAAAATTGTAGCCACTACACCAGATTTTTGTATTTTGTATTGCAACTCCTCCAACCCCATTGCATTGACCCTGGTGGGGAGATTCTGGCATTTAAAGTCCAAAAAAAGTAACTTTTCAAAGTTATTCCCCCCCCCCAATTTCAATGAAGATTGTGCAGTTGATCATCCTAATGCAGTGGTACTCAGTCTCTGGTCTTTTAAATGTTTTAGACTTTAATTCACAGAAGACCCAAGTAATATGGTCAATGGGCAGGAATCCTAGGAGCTGAAGTCCAAAACATCAGGAAAACTAAAGTATGAAAATAATTGTCCTAGCGTTTGTTTAGAAAGTGGATATGAGGTGGAATGTTATGATGAAGACCTGGGTTAATGAAGGGCCCTTCTCCAATTCAAACATCTCTCATTGATTAAAGAGCCGCATAAGTCATCATGTCTGTTGCTGGCCTTGGATTCCTACTCACCAGTTCAGTTCTTTGAAGGGCCTCCTCTGAGAATGGTGAAAGTCATAAGTGATGGACTTTTCGCTCTTCCTGATGTTTTGTCCTATACCTCCCCTCAACTCCAGTCAATGTGGCCCATTATAAGAGATGGTGGGAGTTGTAGTCTAAAACTTCTTGGTCATAGGTTTTCCACAACCAATATGAGGAATACAAGGCCTGGCCCAATTCTTCAAAGGAGGCAGTGATCTTTAAAAATTGTCTCTAGCCCTTGCTGCTTAAAACTATTCCAGGACTGGGGAATTATGCAGTTGCTAATTGGGTAAATATTATATTGCCATGTTTGGTTTTGTCCTAAGGAACCAAAGTCCAATTCTCTCTCCTTAAAGTGGCCAGTGGGCCTTGCTGAAGATCTTTCTTGTTTTTCTAAGTTGGCAACTGGAAGACTAAGGCCCTTTTCACATGGCATTCGCCATGCAAAAGGGCCTCTGGAGTGTCGCACAATTGCGAGGAGCAGTCCACATGACGTCCTCACAATTGTGCGATGCTGCAGGGGCTGGCAGGTGCTGATCATGCACTATTTCATTTTTGGCCTGTAGCCGAAAATGGTCTGCAATTGCACATCGCTCCAGGGCCCCGCATGCACTTACCGTGCATGCACGGCTTCCAGAGCTACAGAACTCATGCTTCCTTCCCCAGTGCGGAAGGAAGAGGAAGAGCCCTCATGCTGCCTGCTTGCTAGCAGGCAGCAGCTGTGGAGCTGAAGCAGCAGGGACGCAAGAACCTCTTGCAAGAGGCTGCTCACACGATCCCCGCACCCCAGCGTCACGAAAAGGTAAGGTGCGAAATGGGTCTAAGTGTTAACTCTGGAGGAGTGGAGTTGGGACAGATTTTTGTTCCAAGCATCTGACTTGTTGAAACTTCCTTTAGCTAATTTAAGGTTCCTAGAATGTTAGCTGCCTCAATTTTCCTGGAAACAGATTCTGACCATGCGGGAATCAGCCAGTCTAGCACCTCTTGATCACCGTTGAGAGCTACTGAACAGTCACTCCACAGCTCTCAGGAGAGAGACAGCCATGGTGATCTGGATCTTTCACGGCAGTCGAGACAGGCAAACTCTAAACAGCATTTTTTTTTTAAAAGCACATTTCCTCAACCTGGAGGGCCCACCTCCAGATGGGATTGCCAGAGTGAAAACTGGAGATCGCTCCTGTATCTTTTAACAGTCATGTAGAACAGGGAATTTCAGCAGGTGTGGCTTGTTACCTAGTTGTGTGACAGGTTAACACTGCTGGAATTTTCTCTTCTACACAACTGTTAAGGAACCCTCTCCAGTTTTCAGTCTGGTAACCCTACCTCCACATGTTAGTGCACTACAGTTCCCAGCATTCATCAGCAATGGCTGTGATGGCTAGAACCATTGGAACTTGCAGTTCAGCAATACATGATTCCCAACCCATTTTAGCAGCTTGTCCTTCTACAACAGCATCTTTCAGCCTAGAGACTCCTCTCTAGGATGAGAATATTTGGAATACATACTCCTCTGTACCCACCTGCTCCACTGCCACCGGTTATGGGATTCGTAATCTAATACATCTGCCAAGCCCTCCTATTCCAAGGCTGTTTTATAGTGACAGCCCACAGTGAAAGCCAAATTCTATTGCTGCATCTATAGGAGTACAGTGACTAGGTCAAGGGAAGTGGTAGTACCACTCTACTCTGCTTTTGTCAGCCCCCACCTGGAATACTGTGTCCAGTTCTGGACACCACAGTTTAGGAAGGGTATTGACAGGCTGGAACATGTCCAGAGAAGGGTGATCAAAGTGGTAGAAGGCCTGGAAATCATGCTATATGAGGAGAGCCTTAGGAAACTGGATATGTTTAGTCTGGAGAAGGGAAGGTTAAGAGGTGATATGATGCCTATGTTTAAATATCTGAAGGGATATCATATGCAGGATGAGCAAACCTGTTTTCTGCTGCTTTAGAAACTAGGACATGGAGCAATGGCTTCAAACTTTAGGAAAAGAGATTCCACCTACACATTAGGAAGACTCTCCTGATTGTAAGAGCAGTTTGACAGTGGAATATGTTGACTGGGAGTGTGGTGGAGTCTCCTTCTTTGGAGGTTTTTAAACAGAGGCTGGGTAGTCATCTGTTGCAAATGCTTTGGCGATGTATTACTGCATGGCAGAATGGGGTTGGACCGGATGGCCCTTGGGGTCTCTTCCAGCTCTATGATATTGTGATTCTATGGTTCTCATCCAGTTCTGAATTTTTTCAAAAAGTACATATTAGGATAGGAAAGGTAGGGAGGAAAGGAGAGCTTGTAGGGGAGGTAAAAATAATCAGCAGTAAGTATGATTCAAAGCAGATTGCATAATATACATTGTTTTGCAAAAATATAATGCACGGTGTTCTTGTTTTGCTTGTCAGACTCACTTTGAAATCTGAAATTGTTGCGTAGGATAATAAGGGCCTGTAATGATGGCCATCGGTTACCCGTTTCCCACCTCCATATTTGATAGTTGAGCATCATTTAAATAACATGAATATTATTTTCTGTAGCATTTCACAGATGGAAATGTGGACATGCTTGAAGAAAAGATTGTAGTGCAGTGGTAAAGTCTTGTGCTTTGCAGAACAGAAGCAATGGTCAGTCCTCAGCACTTCCAGTTAGAAGAATTAGGGTGGAGTAGCATTATCTCTTCTGGGCTACAGCTCAGTGGCAGAGTGTACACTTTGCAAGCAGAAAATCCCAAGTCAATTTTCTGGCATATTCAGATAGGGTTCCTGTCCAGATCTCGGAAAGGTTACTTTTTGAACTACAATTCCAATGCTAGATGGAGGGGGGTATATTTTGGTAATAAAAAAAAATCACTTTCCCAAATTTGGCTCCTGTCTGGAACATACTGAAGAACTGCTGTCAAGCATGTAGACTAAGGTGACTGGGGACAGTTTGGGGAAATCTATTATAGATTGCCTTGGGCTAGACGAGCCAATCACTGAACTGACATAAGTCAGCTTTCTAGGTTTCTGTGTCTTGCAACAAGTATATATCTCACATTGAGAATCACACAGCCTGAGTTGAGCCCCCATCATCCAACCACGCTTCATTGAATTCTCTTTGCTTTCTGCTGCATTAATGAATTTTGAAACAGCTGGTCTTGCACTAGGTTCCGAAGCAAGGGAGTTTCATAAACTATCCCTTTAAAAACAACAACAACAGCAAAAGTGAGAGGGTTGAATTGCCTGATGGAAACCAGTCATGTTCAATGGTGGATAAATTACAATTCAAACCAATTTGTCAATGTTGCAACAGCTGGTTGGGTAGGGCAAAGAGACAAGTAGTTATGCACTGGCATTTTGTACTGAGGGAACCAAGACCACATTAACTAAGCCACAGCTTGGATCCGTTCATATGATTTAAACAAGCGTGGGTGGAAAACAGATCAGCATCACCTAGTAGGATGCTGGGTGATTTGCACTAGATTGGCAAGAGTTTCTCTAGCAATGGCAATAGCAATGAGAAAAAATAAAAATAGAAACAACAGAGGACTGTTCCCAGAACCCTAAATCAGAATCTCTCACCTGAAATAAGCCTGAAATAAGCTCTCACAGAACCTTGAAAGGTTTACTTTCTGGACTACAGCTCCCAGAATCCCCAAGGTAGTATGCCCAGAGGACAGTTAGGTCTAGTCCAGAAAGGTAGATTTTCCAAGGTGCAGTATCTGATTCAGTTTCCTGATTCCCCTAGTAGCCAAGGGATTGGTTTTAGGAAGCCTTCACCTCATGGTAAGTCTTCCAGCAACCAAAAAAGTGCTCTGTCTTTAATTGGGTTTCTGAAAAAGAATCCTAAGGACCTGGGAAACCAGGAGTGGATTTTTGTGTGATTGTACTTCTGATTCTGATACTGATGACAAACTCCTGGGCTGAATATATGCTTAGAGTTATCCTGCCCCTTAATTCTTAGCTTACATTTGCCTGTCTGTGCCAGTATTTTGCTACTTGCTGTGATTAGTGAATCTCTAGGTTCCAGTAAAAAAGAAAACAGAAGCCAGCAAACCACGATTTTAAGGAGCTGATAAATCAGAAGAAGGCAAAGGTAAACCCCCTCTAACAAAACTTTCAAAGAAAACACCATGATAGGTTTACCTTTGAGTCTCCATAAGTCAGAAATGATTTGAAGGTACACAATAACACAATAACAATACAGACACTGGGGAAAATCCAGCCTATGGACCGCCTGCAGCCCATGGCTGTTTTTGGCTGCATCACTCTTATTGCTGAATCACTCCACACTGCACTCTTGGAGGGAATTAACTGCATTTTTTGCTTTGAACCAAGGTGCATGGAAAGTGTGCACCTTTTTTTAAAGCACAGTTGCACTTCTAGGTCTGAATCTTATTGGTTAGTCCCAACTACTGTAGAACCATTGAATGGTGAGTCAAGATATGGAAAAATCCCTTTGATTCAACTGGTTTACCCTACCTGGGATTCAGACCCCAGATGCACAATTATGTTTTAAAACAAGTTGTGCACTGCCATGCCTCTTGTTTTACGGGAATCCATCTCTTCTGTCACTGAAATTCAGTACCATAACAGCATATTCAGCAGTAGTACAAAAGCAGCGAGATGTAGCCTCTGGAAGTTTCAGGGAATACCCCACATCTACCCTAAATTGCCTGCCTCTGCTGTAATGCAATAGTTCAGTTTCTCAGGCCATTTCTGCACGACACTGTTATAGTGCTATTATTCCACTTTCAACATCCTATGGAATCCTGGGGTTTGCAGTTTAGGGAGGGGCATTTAGAATTCTCACACAGAGAGCTCTGTGGCCTCAGTAAACTACAAACCCCAGAATTCCACAGGATGATGAAAGTGGAATAATAACAGTATAACAGTGTAGGATTAGGCCCAGTATAATGTCCTCACTCAGAAACTTGCCTGGTGTGATTTCGTACCACATTGTATGCCTTCCATCTGCCTTATCTTTGTGTGTCTGAGAATATACAGAATTCTGCATAAGTTACTTTGCACTACTACGCTACCAGAAAAAATAACACTCCACATGTTGCCTTCTGTTTCCTTTTTTAAAAAGAAAAAAAAACAAAACTCAAAGTTACAAATTACCTGTCTCAGGTGAGGTCCATCTCACACCACACAATTAGAGCACTTTGATACACTTTAATTCTTATAGCTCTATCCTAAGGAATCTTGGCATTTGTGGTTTCTCTGCCACCAAGCCCTAGTGTCTCATCAAACTGTAGATCATAGGATTCCTCAGAATGCAGCTGTGGCAGTTAAAGTGGAATCATAGTGCTATAACCATGCGGGGTAGATGTTTGCCTGAGAGAAGAACCTATTAGAGCATGAAAACCCCATGAAGTACCAGACCTCACAGGCAAAGAGGCAGCCCACTGGGGAAGATAAAGAAGAAGACAGTGAAGAAATGATTGTGTAACCATGATATAAATTCAGCCTGTCATACTTTACCTGTACAAATTCACTTTCCAACATGGGGGCAAGCTTGAGTAAGGCATATTCCCCCTGGCGGAGCTGACTCTGCAAAGGTCCCATCTCCCTGTTGAAAAGTCCTTTGCCGTAATCACCTCTCGCAGAGACATGGGACAGCCGGGACCTTAACATCTTCCCTCATCCTGTACACACAGGGTATGCAGGTATTAGAAAAGAAGTGCAGAGACAAGCTCTTTGTGAGTTAGTGGTCCTGCTGATTCCATTGGTTGGAGAGCGAGCCCATGTTCTGTCATAGACCCCACCTTCACACAGAATGAGATGGTCCTTAGCAAAGGATCACTGTGAAAGTACCCTCTAAAACTGGTGTGGGCAACTGTGGGGGTGAGGGTGTTACAGGCTGCATGGGATCCCCAGAGGACCTTAAAAATCAATACTTCCCTGTTGTACCCTTCTCACATTTTTTAAAAATTTCTCTTCCAACAAGAAGTGACCTGTAAGCTCAGAAGAAAAAAGTTTTTGGCCCACTTTCCCATCTGAAGTTCAAATTCTACTCTTGGGTTGAAAAATATCCCTAACCCCCACTTCCATAGGATTGTTGTGGTTAGGGACCATCAAATAGATGAATGAACTAGGTGATGTATACCTCCTTGAATTCTTTGTAGAATGAGTAGAATAAACAGCCAAAATAATGTGCTTTAAGGATCTAGAGTAGGGGTAGGTAACTGGCCAGAGGTCAAGTCTCCATCTCTAGGATGCTCCAAAGGCCACATGGACTACCAAAATTGCCAAAACAAAAGAAGAAGACAACAATGATGGGAAGTCCACTTGTGGTTTGGAAAAATGGGGGAGGGTTATGTTACACAATGCAGAAGTCTTCTGCAATGTATAGAAAAGGCAAAATGTTGCTTCTAGAAATTTCCAGGAAAGACAATTCATCCTCTCAGGTGGGGCGTAGAAAAAAGCAGTATGGAAAATCTGGAGAGGCTGAGGGCTGAAAAGACAAGTTTTTGGAGGGGCACATGGGATTCCTGCTATGCCCACCCCTGAGACAGAGCTTCTTTTTGTGGTAAAGTGTTTTGAGGTGGCTGCAGGATAAAGCATCATTCCAAAGTTAAAACAGCAGTTCAAATACTTCAAAATTCAGCCCCACATTCCTAGGCAATTAATTTAGACTGTCACTCAGAGCAATTTAGAAATCCCCCTAAGTTTCAACTAGTAGAAATATTAAACATAAAAATTTTCAGCATAGCACCTGAACTTCATTCATCCAGTAATTGGTGGTGTTCCAAGGTTTGCTTAAGAGCTCATGCTGAAGGTACCAAACATCTGCTCCTTGGGAGATTGCTCCATATATACGAAACCACTACTGTAAAGGTCCTGTCTCATTAATGGCAACAGCAGCTATATCACCAGATCCTTCACAATTCTAGAGGTTTCAATCAGTGGTCCAATGGAGATATTCCCATTTTTGTGGATTGTTCACACATGTACATTCAACATTCTTTGAAGACAATGGCACAGCATGAGGTGACTGAGCCATCACAGGTCAAATACTTGTGAGCCACTTTGCCTTATTTCTAATGCATTGCTTTTCAAGTGATTTGGTTCACACATTTGGTGGCAATTATTGAAGGGATATAGAACAGGGGATATATATCACTATCCCTTGATCATATTCATTAGCAGCTATAAACACATGCATGTTAGGGCTTTTTCACAGATGATAGGTACTTTTCACCTTCTGAGCATATGAGCAAATGCTCAGAACATAAATCTGTGCTTGGGGGATTGTGGCAGGAGTCGAGGGGTGAGTCCCTTTCTTCTGTGACTGCAGTGCCAATTCTCTGGTCATTTCTGCACAAGACTGTTATAGTGCTATTATTCAAGTTTCAACATCACAGAATCATAGAATCATAGAGTTGGAAGAGACCCCAAGGGCCATTGAGTCCAACCCCCTGCTATGCAGGAACACACATCAAAGCATTTCCAACAGACAGCCATCCAGCTTCTGCTTAAAAACCTCCAAAGAAGGAGACTCTACCACACTCCAAGGCAGCATATTCCACTGCCAGACAGCTCTGACCATCAGGAAGTTCTTCCTGAGGTTCAAGTGGAATCTCCTTTCCTGCAGCTTGAATCCATTGTTCCTTGTCCTAGTCTCTGGAGTGGCAAAGAACAAGGCCGCTCTCTCCTCAACATGACATCCCTTTGAATATTTAAACATGGCTATCATGTCCTCTCTTAACCTTCTCTTCTGCAGACTAAACATACCCAGCTCCCTAAGCTGTTCTTCATAGGGCATGGCTTCCAGACCCTTCACCTTGAAGCCCCTCACTAAATTGCAAACCCCAGCTTTCCATAGGATATTGAAAATAGAATAATAGCGCTATAACAGTCTAGTGCAGAAATGGCCTCTGTCTTCCAGGTGATGATTCTTCAAGACGGAGGTTCCAGATACTGTTGGACTTCACATCTCAGAATCCTTTACCATTAGATAGGGCTTCTGAGAGTTGAAATTCACCATTACCTGGATATTCCTTCTGCACAAAAATCCCCTCTTGGTTAACTTAATTTCTTCATTTCAGAAGCATAACTGTAGCAGAGAAGCCAGGAGTGTGACTTTGTTACCATCATTGTTAAAAAATGGTGAATGAAAAATCCTCCCTGAGCTACTGAAGATCAGCCAGAGATCCACCTTCTGCCCATCCCTAGTTTACAAGACTTTGTGGCTCTGGGATTAGACAGCTGTCAGGGGTTTTTTATGTGGAGTATATCTGCCTTTCAGATCCCCTGCCTCCCATATGCTCACCAGCCAAAACATCTCTGGGTCTAGGACTTGCACACTGACCGTCTTTTTGTAGCCTGGTAATATATGGTCATCAGTGTTTGGTGTCCCCAGCCGGTGACTCTGTGCCTCCCCCTCCCATGAGTCAGGGGAAATGTTGTGATGTCATCATGGTCTCTATGACCTTTTGAGCCCAGCCATCCAGCCCCCATGGGCCTTGCTTTGTCTCATAATGTATGGAGTCACTCCACTCTTTCAGGAAAGTCAGCAAAGAGAGTAAGAAAAAGCTGAAAGAGAGGATGCCATAGTAAGATGGAAAGGTCAAGTATAAAAATCATGACTTTTTCTACACCAGTCCTATGATTAAGCCATGCCCTGCAACAGTTCACCTAGATGAAAACTGGGAGATGTGTGGCCAGGCAACACTGGAGTGTAGTCAAGATGGCAAAAGTTATTAATGAAGAAGAAGACATAAGCTAGGAGAGGCTGCAGCAATTTGCTTTTATCTGAGCCTATTGAGAAGGGAAAGATTCCGCGCCCCCCCCCGAATGATTTCATTGAGTACAAATTGCCTGTTTCCTCTGAACTCTGTTTGCAGCAAACGAAGCAAGCTGAGGGTAAAGGGAGGAGAGAGAGTAATTGGGACATTTTAAAAACAGCTGAAATGGTGGGATGGCAGAGGATTAATTGGGACTATCCCTGTAAAGTTTAAGACAGCTGGAGAGTATGACTTAAACTAAAACAAGGAGATGTTGCTGAATTTAACTTCTCATCATTCCTTACCTCTGGCTGTGCTGGCTAGAGTGCTGGGTAATTGCAGTCCAACACCATTTTGGGGGGAGCACATGATTCCCATGCCTAGATTAAAGTATTCATTACAGCAGGGCATGTCTATAAGAGGGATGGGCAACATGTTTTCCCCCACTTCCATTTTTGATATCTGTTTTAGCTGCAGTGACATACCTCCATATTCACATAAACCATTCCAAGCTCACTTTCCTCAACACCCCTTTCTCCATTAGCATCCCCCCCCCCACTGCTTCCTTTCTTGTTGAGCTGTTCCTCTTATTCTCGACAGCTAATGAAGAAAAAGAATGCGTTGATAGGAAAATGGAAGAATGAGAGATTGGCAGGCAGGAATCTTGGGTAGCGATGTAATTGACCTGAAATTGAAAATGATGAACACAGTTACAAGGAAAGCGGGGAAGAGATAGACGTGACTGGGCTGATAAAATGTGGTGTCATGGTGGGCAACGGGGCGACTCAGAAACAGCTGCCCACTCAGCTGGTGGCAAATGATATTGAGGGAGGGGCTGCTTGACCTCACAAAGAGGTTGCCACTCTTTTTAGTGAACAAGATGTCTCTGTGCCATGTACAGGCAGGGACTCAACAAGTGACACCCCATCCCATAGTTGCAGATACAAAGATGCCTCTATCTCCTTTGGAATTTCAGTCTATCATGTGGCTGTTAAAATGAAAGAACTTCCATCCATATTGGTGAGAGGCAATTTTGATCAATCAGACCTATTTCATCAGACATAACTATTTCTTTTTCTCTTTCTCCTAGAGCCAGAGAGTTGGAATTGCCCACAAGGGCCATCGAGTCCAACCCCCTGCCATGCAAGAATATACCATCAAAGCAGTCCCAACACATGGCCATCCAGCCCCTATTTAAAAACCTCCAAGGAAGGAGATTCCACCACACACCGAGGCGGTGTATTCCACTGTTGAACTGATCTTACCATCAGGAAGTTCCTCATAATGTTTAGACAGAATCTCTTTTCCTGAAGTTTGAAGCCATTGTTGCATTGTGTTGTAAGCCCTTTCTGCAGGACCACACTCTCACTCATTGTCCTGTTGCAGTCCTGCCAGCACCTCTGCCAGGATGGGAGAGTGTCCCCAGTGCTGTTCTCTGCACACAACCGGCTGCGTGAGGAAGGGAGCACAAGGGACATGTCCCTTCCTTCCGCACTGCAGCCGGCCTTCTTCCCTTGCTGCAGTTGGGGAAGAAGCGTGTAGATCACACTTCCGACCCTTCTGCATGGCCGGCTGAGATGGAAGGCTCGTGTGATTGGGGGTCATTGATGGACTTTTTCCATCAGTGATATAGCCCGCAATTGCACCAGCTGGTGATGCAAGAAGGGTGAGGCCATGATAATGTCATGTGGAAGTGTCGTCATGGTCCCACTCCTCTCGTGTTGCCATGCTGGAATGCAGCCGTCCTGCAAAAATGGCCCTAGTCTCTGGAGTTGTAGAAAACAGGCTTTCTCCATCCTCCGTATGACATCCCTTCTATCGTGTTGCTTCTTAACCTTGGCCATTTCTGCACTAGACTGTTATAGTGCTTTATTCGACTTTCAACATCCTTTGGAATCCTGGGGTTTGCAGTTTAGGGAGGGACCTTTAGAATTCCCAGCCTGAGAGCTCTTTGTCCTCAGTAAACTACAAACCCCAGAATTCCACAAGAGGTTCAAAGTGGAATAATCGCACTATAACAGTCTAGTGCAGAAATGGCCCTTCTCTTCTCGAGGCTAAACACACCCAGCTTCCTAAGCTGCTCTTCATAGAGCATGGTTTCCAGGCTTCTACCACTTTGTTCGCCCTCCTCTAGACACATTCCAGGTTGTTATTGGAACTGGGCACAGTATTCTAGGTGCCAAATTCAATGATAGTGGCTCCTGCAGAAACTGGGCAGGATGTTTCCTACCCCTATTGTCATCTAACACCCCTGGAGAGAATGAGATTGGCGAAGTCTACTTTAATAAATACAAAGCTCTCTTTCATACTGCATTATAGCACTTTGACACCACTAACTGCCATGGCTGCATCCTACAGAATCCTGGGATGTGGGGGGGGCAAAGCATAGCTATGTGGGGGGGGATTAGGATGTTGCCCCTGAAATAATAACTTTGACACCCCTCCTATGAAATTTTCCTTCAGTCCCCAAATCTCTCACATACAGAAAGTGAGATGTTGAAAATCATTCACAGTGAGAACTTTTGTATCTGCTATGTTCTCATTCTCAAGTAACTTTGCCTGCCCCTTTTCTTTGGATGCCTAATCTGTTTTCCTAAATGCTCAACTGAAGTTTTAAGTCAGTGCAATGTCAGAAATTTCAGGACTGCAGGAAAATATCACAGCAGGGGCAGGACTCTTATTGGGGGCAAAGACTTTGTTTTGTTTTCTCCCCCTCCACTACACTCCAAGAGGTTCTAGAACTCTCTGACAAAGAATTTTAAATACCTCATGAAACTACAAATCCCAGGATTCCATAGAAGGAAGCTATGGCAGTTAAGGTGGCTATGTGGAGAAGAAAGAAATTGAGTCTTTGGCCCTTTCCGCACTACACTCTTATCGTGTGATTATTCCACTTTCAACCTCCTATGGAATCCTGGGGTTTGCAATTTCAGGAGGGGCCACCTGGTCCCTCCTGAAACTATAAACCCCAGGATTCCATAGGAGGTTGAAAGTGGAATAATCGCGCTATAATGGTCTAGGGAGGAAAGGGCCAACTTTGACTGATAGAGAAGAAAGGGAACTGTTTTGAAATAGCAATCCGAAACAGACTGATGTTAAGTTCTACCATCTCTTGTGTAAATCTTCCTCTACCCAAGAAGGCCTTTTTCCACTGATCCATTTGACACAATGTCAAGGAAAGCAAATACAAAGGAAAGAAAGTCATAGGCTCAGGGAGATGCTGACTGACAGGACACAGCTGACACTTATTAAACTCAGTTGCAAGATGCTGGAGAAAAGATGCAAGCTATTGGCAAGAGCAGATGTATTTGCATACCTTTCAAACGTGCCCAGAAAACTGGATCTTGGAACACTTCCTTCCTTTTATTAAGCGTATGAGGTGGCCATAAGGGCCAGAAATGTACGAAATACTGGGCCTTTCCTATCTAGATCACGGAGTCAAAACAGTTCTTGAGTGATTCCAATTCAGTTTGTAATATGTAGCCATTGTGACTAGTAGCCAATCCTCACACACATACTAGTCACAATGGCTACATATTACCTCTGGTATGGGAGTCACCATGCTTCTCTATACTAGTTATGCAA
Organism: Ctenosaura bakeri; assembly: GCA_948474755.1. Taxonomy (NCBI): domain Eukaryota; kingdom Metazoa; phylum Chordata; class Lepidosauria; order Squamata; family Iguanidae; genus Ctenosaura; species Ctenosaura bakeri. The sequence continues at coordinate 40,740 of CAOLHI010004174.1, forward strand.
GAAACCTAAATGAGAAAGCACTACTCTGCTGACATCCTGGTTCCTGGGGAAATCAGCATGTGCCACAACTGTGTCAAGGTAGCCATGCTTAATTATGTGCCCTTCTTTTTCAGCTGCTTTTAAAATGTTCTGCATATCCTGCCTTGCATAGTCACTGAAGGTCTGGGTAGACAGGGTGGAGTCTAGAGTCACCTTATCCATTAGGTACTTTAGGCACTCTGTCAAGAATTTTAGGGCTTATGAAAGCATGATCTTAGGGCCTACGAAAATATCCCTAGTGGTATGTCAAGGCAAGGTGGGGAGTCGAATACCAGAGTGCCCAGGGCCTACCAAAACCTTAGTGCAGTCTTGGTAAAGCCTCTGCCAATTTCTCCACTGGCAAGGCCCTGCCACTCAATAAACACTCAGCTGGGTGGAGAAAACAGGGGCAAAGATGAGTAAGAGGGCTAAGGGCTGAATCACTGTCCCCTTCCTTGTCTTTGCCACTGCTTCCTCCACCCAGCCTAACTGAGGGCCTCTCCGCACTACATTGTTATAGTGCTATTATTCTACTTTCTACATCCTATGGAATCCTGGGGTTTGCAGTTTAGGGAGAGGCATTTAGAATTCTCAGCCAGGGAGCTCTTTAGCCTCAGTCAACTACGAACCCCAGAATTCCACAGGATGTTGAAAGTGGAATAATAGTACTATAACAGTGCAAGGTGGAAAGGCCCTGAGTGTTGCTAAGGGCCAAACTGCTGTCCCTCTTGCCATTTCCACCATCACATTTCGCTCCACTGGGCAAGACATTGTGCCCACTGTTCAGCATGGCCAACTGAAGGCTCAACTAAAGCTGCACGGATGGCTGCGCCAACCACTTCCTCCTCATCTTTACCACAACTGCCACCCCATTCTCCTAGATAAATGGGAGTGCCTCACCAACATCTGAGAAGGAGACATCTCAGCTGGTGTTGCTGCTACTGCCGCTCCAGCCCAGCCCCACATTGCTTCCCCAGGCAGGCAATTGTGTAGTGAAGGAGCAACTGCCAGTGCTTGGGCAGGGCTTGAAGGGAGCGGAACAAGCAGGTGATAGCAGCAGATCTAGGCCTCCAACAGCAACAGTAATAGCTATAGTGGTTGTTTTGAGGGAAGCTGCCACATGTAGGAGAGGAGCTAGGATGGCATCCCAATTTTCATCTTGAAGTGAGTATGTGACTGGCAAATGTTGGAACAGCGTACTGGATTATGGCCATTTCCGCATGCGGCTTTTATAGCACTATGATTCTACCTTCAACCTCCTATGGAATCCTGGGGTTTGCAGTTTTGGGAGGGGCCGGCGCCCTTCCCGAAACTGCATACCCCAGGATTCCATAGGAAGTTGAAAGTGGAATCATAGCGCTATAATAGCCTAGTGTGGAAATGGCCTATATAGCGTTATTTGTACTGATCCAGCATGGCCCTCTTATGACTAAATATCCTTTAAATAAAAAGCTCCCTGCACATAGAAAACTAGATTTGAAGGAGAAGAGTGGTATCCTAGTTTCACATGCTAGATATCTACATGCAGGCAGATAGGAAAAGAAGGTGCAGAGGAGCAATTGTACAATCCTATACAATAAGAAGTTTATGAATAGTTTTATGTTATTTGTTGGTGGTGGTCTTCCTTGAGTTTTTGCTTGCAATCTTTTTAAAAAATATTGTGAAATCTTATGTTCTTCCATATAAAGAAAATGGAAACAAACTCTTTTACACTGCTTCAAATTGGAAGCTTCCATTTATGTAAGTTGTCCTTCCCAAAGGGAACTGCCTCTTGAACAGCTTTCAACAGAAGACTTTGCCCCAGTTGGACCATTAACATTTCCCCAGAGTTTGAAAGCAACAAAATTCAAAATCCATCCTGCGGTGATACTGAGGCCAGCCAAAAGATGCAAAAAAGAATCATGTTAACTTACAAAACTTGACAGCCTTCTTCATCAGGCAAAGATGGTAAAATAGAATTAGAGGACAGAGTGACAGTGTTGTAGTCATGACATCTATATTTTGGATGTTACAGGAAGTATTAGTAGACAGCCGACAAGATGGATTCTGACTTTTGGTGGATCTTTGTTGTATAGTGAATGAGGTCACCAGAGCTTGGAAAAGTTACTGCTAGAATCATCCCTGCGATATGAGCTCTTCTGCATATATGTCTGCATTTCCCCCCTGTTCCAGGGGAAAATTTTGTTGTTGTAGCTCTTGGGCTGCATATCAGCAAAGACTAGTTTTCAGCTTCTGTCTTGTAAAATTTAGTGCTAGAGAGAGTTGTTCTGTGTTTTGTAAGGACAGTAATTGCAATATTTATAGGACAGGCCCAGTCAAAATGCTTTGGTTTTAGGGTTTAAAAAAAATATTTGGCAGGATTATAGGGTTTCATCCTTTTCGGCCTTCTGGTGATTGTCTTATTGACTGCCACAGCCAACGGAATTTATGATACCTGAGCAAGCACATGCAGTGGGGGCAAAAGGAACAGTGTTCTACCTGCCAAGCAAGCTTGGAAAAGGCTTTGTGATGGATGGACTGTTGGAATTGCCTTTCTCAACTTCAGGACCTTCCTTGAAAACATCAGCAAATGCTGCTCAGGAGTGTTCATTGTTGAAACAAAGCAAAGAAAGGCACCCATCCAACCCACTGAGTTTATCCTGAGTTCCTGATACTTATTGATTAGTAGTCACCATCCATGAAAAACCCACAAACATCTAGAGTTAAGGTAAGGGTAGGCTTTTATTGGCCCAATTCAAATGTGATCATCTTAGTGCAAAAGAGGGTAATTTATTAATTGTATTACCTCTCCTCCAAGCTCAAGATGGCATACATGGCTCTCCATTTCTTCCCTGTTTTATCCACATAACACCCCTGTGAAGTTGGTGAGGCTGTGAAAAAATGACTGCCCCCCCCCACCCCGCAGTCACCCAGTGAAGGCTAGAAACTGGATCTTCAAGTCTCAGTCCAGCATTCTAAGTACCTTTCCACCCTGGCCTCATTGCTTCCCCCTTTTAGTGCACATTTGTTGTGCTGTTAGAGTATGCACAGGTGCGCATATTTAGTGAAGAAGAAAAAGAAAGGGGCACCAAAGCAACAACAGAAAAAGAAAGAAGCAAAACTTTGCTCAGTGCTAACAAATATAGATTTATTTTTACAAAATAATTTTGACCTGACTCAGGGGTTAATCCAAAGGAGCCAAATCTCTGGCTGGGGAAACTCATTTTGCCTGTAGCTGGTCTGGATGCAGCTGGCAGAAGAGTTAGAGCACGCTCCCCCATCCTCATCTCCTCCCCTTGCCAATTGGGAATGCAAATAGGAGAAGGGAGATCACTCCATTTTGTTGAATCAGAGATCATTTGGAGATTCCACTCTGTCACCTTTGCCCGCCAAAACTGGGAAGGCTAATAGGAGGGTGCAGTGAGCAGGGGAATCCCCATGTTAACTCTAATCACTGATCAAATATAAAAACACTGATTCCACCTCACTCTGCTTTGTCTTCCCTATTGGAAATGGTCATCAGAGGCAAATTACATGCAGGTCCACTTCTGAAATGGTCCCGTTTCCAATGTCATTGTTGTAGGTCTCAATTATTTCTCCAGAGCTATTATTTTTTCGAGAGCCAGAGTGGTGTAGTGGATGCCAGAAGGAGCTATGCAAAGAAAAGCCAGTTTTGACCTGGATTATCTCTCTACTGTACTATGTGGCCCTATTTATACAGGCAGGAAAATGTCGGATTAATCTACATTTTCCTGCCTGTGTAGAAAGGGCCTTCATGTCATTTTCAATCTGGGGAGATCCTGAGGCAAAACTAGGACAATTGTCTTGGCCAGATTTCTTCAGAGGGAGGTTTGTCTTTGCCTAGACTTTTGCTAAGGCTGAGAGACTGTGTCCTTTTCCGCACTACACTCTTACAGCTGTGTCTTGCCCAAGATTATCTTTCTTTCCCTTGCTTTTTAAATGTTTTTTAAAAAAGGATTAGAAAGATCCCAGATGTGTGAGATTCATGGATTCCCAGAATCTTCCAGGGATACAGATCCGGATTCAGAAAATTCTGGATTTGTCCCATCCTTAGTGCTGTTATTCCACTTTCAACATCCTATGGAATCCTGGGGTTTGCAGTTTAGGGAGAGCATTGAGAATTCTCAGCCAGAGAGCTCTTTGGCCTCAGGAAATTACAAACCCTAGAATTCCACAGGATGTTGAAAGTGGAATAATAGCACTATAACTGTGTGGTGTGGGAAGGCCCTGAGATTGAAGTGCAATCAATTAATTCAGCAGGGGGAGGGTGGAATCTTGCCGTTTCCAGGGGCTCAGCCAAAAACAAACTACTACAGCCTCCCCTAGCTTTTGTGTTCTTCTTCATTAATAACACTGGCCACCTTGACCACACTCTGGTGTTGTTTGGCCACTGGATCTCCTGGTTTTCATTTATGTTGGAGGGTCTGGGATTCTGCTTCGGTGGCCCACTGGAAGTCACAGCTGGTAGCATCAGCTCTACTTGGGTCTTATAGATTTCTAAGCTTGAGATCTAAGAGCGATCTGCAGCAAATTGTCAGTCAGGGAGGAAAAGTAGTATAATTCCAGACTGCTTTGCTTAGGTTAATTAAAACTAAATATAGACCCTCTGCCAGATGGGCAAATTGGAAAGGGAGTTTCAAAGTGCTTGGATGTTTTTCTTCCACCTACTTTCATCCAGAACTGTTCTCCTGTAGATGGTGTGTAATGTTTTCCAGGATGTGTGTGAATGGATGGAGGATGGAAGAAAGCACAAAGACAAATGATGCAGGGATTCTTCCTTTCTGAGGCAGGTTGGTGAGGAAGAAGCTGCACATAGGAATGGAAGCATATTAGGTAGGGAAAATCTTCTTCGGATAGTGCTGACTGAGTGATCATCAGCTGGAGGCCTCGGGACCAAAGGTAGGCTATTTCCCACCTTACCTGATGTCATCATCCTCTGGTCGTGATCCTGGCAATGCCTTTGGCAGGAAGGGAGTGCGACACGAACGCTCCCCTCTGCACCCGACCAGCTCCTTGCAGAAGGGACCACAAGGGACACGCCTTTTCCTTCTGCAGTGCAGCTGGGCTCTTTTCCATGCTGCTCTGAGGCAGGAAGCATCTCCATCGTATTTCCAGCCCTTTCGCATGGTTGGGAAGGACAGGAGTGTTGTGCAGTCGGGGGTCATTGATGGAAAAGCTCTCAGTGATTTACCCCATGATTGCACCAGCTGGTGACAGGAGAAAGGCAGGACCACGATGACATCATGCAGAAGTGTCATCATAGTTCCATTCCTCCTGTGTCCCCAGTCATTGTGCGGAAAGGACCCACATCCCTTGAAGAAAAACGGCTTAGAGAAAACTAAGTGTGGAGATGGTTGTTGCATTTGTGGCAGACACAAAACAGTTTAGGGGAAGAACCTGAAAAAGAGATTAAGAATTTGGGATTTTTTTTCTGTTGTGGGACCAGAGCTCACCCAAGACATTTTGCTGCCTGAAGGAGAACAGGAGCTGGTTCCTCCTCACCAGAAGCACACCGTTCGCAGGTAACCAAGTTACCTCCTTACAAGAGTCTGAAAATCTCACAAGTACATTTCTCATAAAAATACAATAACAATTTAGATGATTAGAGATATGTGCCCTTGTGCTGCCCGTTTATGTTAAAATACTGTTTGAGATGGACATCTCACCCTGCCTAGCCCATCCTCATGCAGGATGTATTCAGCTGATGTTAAACTTATTGGAGGCTGCATCATAGGAGTTTCCAGAACTGAAGCCATCATGGTTGGGACCAGAACCAAAAGCAGATTGGGTAACCCCTCTCATCCTCTTCCTCATCTTTCCCACCCAGTGAGAGTGGGATAGTTTGCTCTTGCTCAAGATCAGAACTGATTGTTTCCAGTGAGCTCTTAAAATTGTCCAGGTATTACATAAAATCACTCCATGGACCATTAATTGTTCCCACGTTGGTCTAAAGTAGGGATGAATCCAGCATTTTACAAATCTAAATCCGGATCTGAATCCCTGGAAGGGTCTGGGAATCCAAGAATCTCACAAATCTCAAATCTTTCAAATCCTTTTTTAAAAAAAGGTTTAAAAAGCAAGACAAAGAAGGATAATTTTGGGCAAGACACACTCTCGGCCTTAGCATAAGCTTAGACAAAGGCAAACCTCCCTCTGAAGAAATCTAGCCAGGACAATTGTCATAGTTTTACCTCAGGATCTCCCCAGATTGAAAATGACATGAAGGCCCTTTCTACACAGGCAAGAAAATGTGGATTAATCCCAGATTTTCCTGCCCGTGTAAACAGGGCCACATTCTACAGTAGAGAGATAATCCAGGTCAAAACTGGCTTTTCTTTGCATAGCTCCTTATGGCATCATGGAGTTTGTAGTTTGATGATGCACCAGCACACTTTGTCAGAGAAGGCTGTGACACCTTGTGAAACTCCAAACCCCAGAATTGTGTCTGAAAGAGCTTTGCAAGGGAACTATGCAAAGGAATCTTTCAGCTGTTCTTGAAATCTCAAGAAGACTGCACCTTCCAGCCAATCAGGCCTTTGGCGGGACCTGGAGGTGCCAATTTTTAAAAACAATTTTTCCTTTCTGCTGTATGTGGTTTGTCATGTAGCTCACAAGAAACCATGACAGACATTTCACTTCTCATCCTATTCTAGCTACTGGTTTACAACCAGGCACTGTGTTGTGGAAGAAGGTACACTGGCCTACATGTGGCAATCACTGGATGAGATTGTGTCACCTTGCCCTCTGTGCCACTACTTCTGATAGGCGTCAGACCCACTGATCCCAGCATTTATACATGCTATTGATTTTCAGCGCAGAAAATGGTGCTGAACTTAAATATTAAATCTTCAATTTTAATATATTAGAATACAACCCCAGATGTAATTTCTGAAATTGTTAGCAAACTCCAATGGAAAAGTTCACCTACTTGCCATGTCCCCTTGTGTGTCTGGTCTCCCAGGTTTTCAGGTGTCCCAGTCTCCAACAAACTATTTTGTTGGGGGATTGAAAGATTCAGTTTGCCTATTTTAGCACAGGGATTAGTATTCGTGAATCTAGAATCCTTGCTGAGCATTCAAGGATTCATTGTTTTGGTTGGCTCATCCCTAGTCTAAAGAGAAGGGGAGGATTCAGGAGCCTATAGAAGACATGAGGTTCTCAAACTTACTTTTGCACCCCTGGAACTTCCAAACCCTTCCACCTTGAGTTTTTTAAATAAAATACCTACCTTCCGACTGTCCAGATTTGTCAGGGTCAATTATCCCACTTAATGATCTGCCGTTCAACTTTCTCACCTGCTTTTAAAATGTCTCAGTTTCTCTTTCTCCCATTCTCTCCCCTTGTCCTCAGCTTACTTCAGTTCCTTCAAACTGAATTCAAAGTGCACTCAATTAATTCAGCAGAGGTGAGGGGGAGGGAGAGGAGAGGAGAGGAGAGGAGAGGGCAGGATGCTCTTCCTGGTAGACTTGGACAAAAGTGAATTCCTAGCTTCTGTGTTCTTCCTGATTAAAGACATTTGTCATCTTGATTATCCATTGATGTTGATGCTTGGCCACATATATGTGAAAAGAAGTACATGTGAAAGGGATCTAGGAGAACACAAGTTGAACATGAGTCAGCAGTGTGATGTGGCATCTAAAAGAATCATTGTGATTCTGGGCATCAAGAGGAGTATAGTGTCTAGGTCAAGGAAGTGATAGTACCCCTTTATTCTGTTTGGTCATACCCCATCTGGAATACTGTGTCCAGTTCTGGGCACCACAGCTCAGGAAGGATATTGGCAAGCTGGAACATGTCCAGAGGACAGCCACCAAAATGGTAGAAGGCCTGGAAACCATGCTTTATGAGGAGTGGCTTAGGAGCTGGGTATGTTTAGCCTGGAGAAGAGAACATTAAGAGGTGACATAATAGCTATGTTTAAATTTTTGAAGGGATGTCATATGGAGGATGTAGCAAGTCTGTTTTTTGCTGTTCCAGAGACTAGGACACAGAGCAATGGCTTCAAACTTCAGGGAAAAAGATCCCATCTAAACATTAGGAAGAACTTCCTGACAGTAAGAACATTCAACAGTGGAATACACTGCCTGGGAGTGTGGTGTAACCTCCTTTGGCAGTTTTTAAATAGAGGTTGGATAGTTGGGAATGCTTTAATGGTGTACTCCAGCATGGCATGGGGTTGGACTCAATAGCCCTTGGGTTTCTTCCAGCTTTATGATTCTATGATTCTATACATTTCACATATGTGAAATGTTAACAGGTTTGAGAATAGATTTGAAACTCCAACAGGTAGAATTTTTCTCTCAAAGAAGGCATGAAGCTCGATGCTCCTTTTTAGAAGAAAGTGTGAACTATGTGCCACCAACCAAGTATTCATGAATTACAATTCCCAGCAGTCCCAGCCAAGATAGTTAGTGATGAGAAATGATAAAAGTTATAGTCCACCAACATCTGGAGGATCGTACAGTTCCTCATCTGCAAGGGGTTACTTCAGAAGAGGTTATTTGAACCCCATGGGGCAAGCAGTGCCACAACACAGATGCAGTCACTGAGAAAGCTTTACCTCATGACCTAACCAACTGTGATTACTTTGGTCCTTTCTGCACCTTACCTTTGTCCAGTGCAGGAGCGTGGGGATCATGCGAGCAGCCTCTTGGGAGAGGCTCTTGAGTCCCGCTGCTTTGTGCTCCACCTCTTCCTTCCGCAGCACAGCCGGGTATTTTCCCAGGCTGCACTGGGGGAGGAAGTGCGAGGGCTGCAGCTCCGGAGCTCCACACACAAGGTAAGTGCGCGTGGGGCCCCGGAGCAATGCACAATTGTGCATCATTTTTGGCTACAAACCAAAAATGAAATAGTGCATGCTTGGTGCCTGCCAGCCCCGGCAGCATTGTGCGATTGCGAGGACGTCGTCTGAAACGCTCCTCGTAATCACGTGACGCTCCGGAGGCCCTTTCGCATGGCAAATGCCGTGTGAAAAGGGTCTTTAAGAATGGGCTACAGAGGAGGGGTTCCTGGTAGTTTATATTTTTTAAAGTGAGTGCTTTAAAATATAATTGTAAATTTCCCTTCTTGATCCAGATTAGGTACATTAGCAGAACCAAATATATTTCAGTCAAGCAGTCTTGTTGTTCTTTATATTGTTACATTCTAGAACTGAAGATTGCTAGACAGCTTAAAATGAACAGTACATTTTTGGAAATGTAGTATCCATTAATTACTCATTAGAAAACTCTCTTCAATCTTACTTAAGCCTGTCAATCTATAAATCTCTTTTTCTGCATGAATTGCATGCATACTTGGAGACAAGGCTTTTTTGTGTGTGCAATCACCCAGCCTCATTCATCTCATTTTATGCAGAATGTGCGTGTCAGACGCTGTCAGCATCTTCAATTTGTGACACATCCCTGTCTCCCTGAGTTTCTTCCTCATTTCTCCTTTTGCCGCATACACACACAAACTTGTTAAGAAAGGAAAGACAGAACTATTGTACAATGTCCCTTGATTAGTGCTGGGTATCCTCCATCAGCAACCATCTAGAGGCCCTCTAAAATATACAGTGTGTTTTGTAGTTTTTCTAAAAAGAAGTTCCTGACAGCTTCTACCCTATACCATACCTTCAGCCTGGAAAAAGTTTCCAATGTAATGTATTGTTTTAAAAAAATAGATATCTAGACTTAGAAGAAAGTCAATGGCCATACAGACCAACTGATTTCTCAACAGAAAGGGGGAACAGAAGATGGGATCTCCCACCCAAGCCTTCCTCTGATCAGTTTTTCCAAACCAGAGAGTACTATCAGCATGAGATTATCCTTAATTTCAGGGCTGCTTGGATTGTTGACTGGAGGAGCATTCTGCATTTGCTCAGGCATACTCTCATTTCGTTACTTATTTTTTTAAAATATTTTTACCCTTCTCCTCAATCCAAAAGGTTCTCAGAGTAGCTTACGTTGTTGCTGCCATTATTTGTTGTCAAATTGACATTGACTTATGGTGACCCTATGACTCAGAAACCTCCAAGAGCTCCAGTCATTGACTACTGCTCAGGTCTCTTGAACTCAGGACTGTGGCTTATATATAATCATAGAATCATATTGCTGGAAGAGACCACAAGAGCCTTCGAGTCCAACACCACTTCAAAGCATTGCTGAAAGAGAGCCATCCAGCCTTAAAAACCTCCAAAGAAAGAAACTACATCACACCCCCAGGCAATGTATCCCAATCTTGAACTGCTCTTACTATTGGGAAGTTCTTCCTAATGTTTAGATGGGATTTGTTTTCCTTAACTTTGAAGCCATTGCTCTGTGTCCTAGGCCCTTTCCGCACATTACCTGCTCACGGAGGTTGAGGGTGCCGTTCGTGCAAGCAGCCTCTTGCGCGAGGCACTCGCATCGCTCCTCCATTCTCCCGCAGCTGGCTTCCTGGTCGCACGAGCGCCCCGCCCCGCCCCTTCCTTCCGCAGTGCAGCCTGGAAGCTGTAGGCTGCCCTGGAGGAGGAAGCGTGACTGGCCCGCTCATCCGATGCACCGCAGGGCAGGTAAGTGCGTGAGGGCCCCGGGAGCCTTGCGTGACCACGCAGCATTTTTGGCTTGAAGTCGGAAATAAAAAAATACGTGCGAGGTCCGCTTTAGGCTCTTGAGCGTCGTGTAAATGGGACTGCGTAATACGGACCACTCCTCCCATTTACACGACGCTCAAGGGGCCCTCTCACATAAGAAACTGTGTGTGAAAAGGGCCCAGTTTCAGCAGAAAATAGACTTGCTCCATTTTCCATATGACGTCCCTTCACATAGTTAAACATAGCTATCATACCCAGCTCCCTAAGCCTAGCCTTATAGAGTATGGTTTCCAGACCTTCTACCATTTTGCTTGTGCTTTTCTGGACATGTTCCAGCTTGCCAATATCATTCCTGAACTGTGGTGCCTAGAACTGGACACATATTCCAGGTGGGGTATGACCAAACCAAAGTAGAGTGATGCTAAAACTTTCCTTGAAGTAATTGAATCCATCCACTTGTACTGTGGCCTCCCTACCTTCTTTATGTATGTTTACTCTTTTACCTTCTTTTTACCCCTTCTGTTCATTCCATTGATCATAAACAGCCTCTTAACTATACCATCTGTGTACACCAAGTTGGAACACCAAGTATCTAAGTAGGCGAAGAGGACAGAGTCCCGAAGGAAAGGGAGCCACCACTAAAAAGTGCTTTTCACAACTCCATGGTGCAGAAACTGTTCAGGGAGAAGAGGAGGCAAAAGTCATTGACTCCTAGAGTAGCCCTGCTTTTGCCTCTCCCTCTGCTGCAGCCTCATGGTGGGATTCTAGCTAGATGACAGCTGCACACAACAAAACAAATCAATGAATTTATACCACTCTCCACTTGCTGTTTAATCTCTTCATTCCTTCAGATTATACTCCCAAGCACTGTCCTAAAAGCAATATTCCCTTAAAAAAAAAAGAGAGCCCATATTTGAAATAAATCTTTATTCCTAACAGCAAAAGCCCAGCGATACTATCTAAGCAATGTAGTCTGAAACTGAACAATACAGTGGAAAATTTCATTATCCTGCTCTGTGTGCAGAGATGATTTGCATTCCCTTGCCTAGTTTGCTGCTGGCAAAGGAACAAAAAAGATATGTCTGCAAGCAGGTCCATTTGGCAGGCTTAGTGAAGCTCAATTTAAACCCTTAGTAAAGGCCGCAAAGGTCTTGTGAGTGTGACAAGATCAAAGTCACAGGGATCAGATGTCAAATACACGGCGGTAAACACAGAGAGATGTCTTGTTAGGACTCTCTCTTCCCCCTCTGCCTTCTTCTCTCTGGAGATCTTTGGCCAAGGATGTTCCAGTTCACAGGGGCAGACATGATGAAGGCCAATGTGATGGATGGAAACATTAGGGCTTTCCCCCTACACACAGACAGGCAAAGCAGGCTTTCCCACTAGGGGATGCCACAGTAATTAGCTCTGAATCTTAAGCAGTTTTAATTAAAGTACTGAAGTTCTCTGAGCCATCTGCTTTTGCCACATGACAAGCTGCTAGTAGCAGAGGAGGCATTTATATTCTTTTCTTCTATCCTCAGACAGCAAAATCCAGTTTCCTAATCCACTCCATACTTAACTGGCATCAGGAGGATTCACTGGAGCTCAGACTTGAATATTTTCTTTTTCTTAAATTGCTGTGAGAACAAACCAACTGAAATAGAGAGGAAAGCTGCCATACACGTGTGCAGAGGACCTTACCTATAAGTTCACAACCCATAACACTCAACACAGTTGATAGCATGCAGTGGCTCAGTAAACACTATGGCAGAACTAGCCAACATGTGGCCTGCCAGATGTTGTTGCAGTTGTGTAGGGATGTGGGGGCAGGGGGGTGATTCGCCCCAGGTGGCAATGTTTTTGAGGTGTCCCAACCTGTAGCCACACCCCCACATGCCCTGGCCATGCCCCCGTGCACTGCAGCCACACCCTGCACATAGTGACCATGCCCCTCGCGCCACAGCCCTGCCCCCTCCCAGCCCGCCTAAACACTCCAAGCTCCACCACTGTGTTGCTGGCATTGCAACTGCCATCGTTCTCACCCCTGCCTTGTGGGAAAGAGAAAGATGATACCACATATTTAGCATATAATGCCAATCTGCTTCTAGTCTGATATATGAAGGAGCACATCTCCCTATTAATACCAGCCTGAGGATTGAGATCTGCAGGAGGGCATGGGGCAATATGAAATGGGAGAACATGGGAGAGGGTCTTCTCAGTTTTGACACCCTGATTGTTACATGCATTCCCCCTGTAGGTCCAACTGGTGCTAACATTGATTTCTTTCTAGCACCAAGCCAACAGATGGATGTCTCAGAGACTAATTTACAGGAAGCCCCTATCTTTTAACTCCCCACTATCTGACAACTTATTCTTTCAAAGCTTCCAAATTAAGGACAAGTTCCATTACTTCAGCAGGGCTTCTGATCTTTCATCAGTTCTTCTTGCCTGCGGAGGCTTGCTTGGGACTCACAAAGGCCATTTCTATACTACACTGGCCATTTCCACACTAGCCTGTTATAGCACAATGATTCCACTTCCAACATCCTCTGGAATCCTGGGGTTTGCAGTTTCGGGAGGGGCATTAAGAATTCTCAGCCAGAGAGCTTTTTGGCCTCAGTAAACTACAAATCCCAGAATTCCACATGATGTTGAAAGTGGAATAATAGCACTAGAAAAATGTAGTGCAGAAATGAGCAAAGTGAGCTGAAAAGAGAAAAAAAGGCACCAAGCTGGCTGAGAGACTTTGCAAGCAGCATGTACCCGGTTGGTCCCTACTGAGCCTCCGTAAGTCCTTTGGGCTCCCTACAGTACAGCGCATGGGTTCTGCTTTTCAACCAATTGCTTTTTCTGACAGTGCTCCAATCCCTAAACTGTCAGATAAGTGGGGGAAGCCTGTATTTAAAATTCTAAGTATATATGGTTTAGCTTTTAAAGTTGTTTTTAACTGTTGTTTTGTTTGTTTAAGGTGCTTTTATCTTGTCTCTGTTACTGTATTTGTCGTTTTAATCTTAACACTTAATTATTAAAATTGTATAAATTGTATGCTACCTTGGGGTCCCATAATAAAGGGCAAGATAGAAATATTTTAATAAATAAATAAAAATTAAGGATGAGTTGTGGGGCTGCTGCTTTCTGTAGTGACCACCATAACATGTAGCTCTAGTCTTGTGTTGCTGGAGTGGCCTGGAATAGAGCTTTGGCAGAGTGGCATTTAGACCTCACCTGAAGCAAGAAATACCACTGTAGCAGAGTGACCTCACGGTTCCTGCCATAAGTATGTGTTAGGAACTCAAAACAACAACCTTTCTGAGATATAAAATGTCCAAGTTTCCTACTCTTCAACCACATTCTTCCCCTTCATCCTCAGCCTGCTTCAATTGCTGTAAACTGAAGACCTTTCCATACTACACAATTATACTGCTATTATTCCACTTTCAACATGCTGTGGAATTCTGGCTTTTGTAGTTTAGTGAGACCAAAGAGCTCTCTGGCTGAGAATTTTAAATGCCCTCCTGAAACTGCAAACCCCAGGATTCCATAGGAAGTTGAAAGTGGAATCATCGCACTATAACAGACTCATGCGGAAATGGCCAGTGTAGTGAAGAAAGGCCCTGAGACCAAAATGCCAAAGTAGTTGCCATTCAGTTAGCACAGTAGGAGGGAAAGGAGCAGAAGGGGCAAAGTTTTGCCATCCCTAAACTACACCCTTTAACTACACTCTGATATAGCTCAGTCACTTATGTCCCAGTTTTCATCTGTTAAATTTTGTTCTTCTCATTAGAGGAATCACACAGAAGAGGGGAGGAAATTGCAGTTGCTTATTCATGTTGTCTTTTAGTATTCTAGCCCTTGCTCTCTCCGCTTGTCTCCTGGCTCCTGTTTTCTCCGCTGCACGCCGGAACGGATCTCTCCATCAGTTGAGGAGCTACCCTTGCCTAGCGTGACGAGACGGCACTGTCGCTATGCTAACCCACTCCGGCATGACCTTTGTGTTTTGGGTTTTTATCAGGATGTGTCTTCATTATCATATAAGATGGAAATTGCTATGGTTACCACCTCCAGGCAGTGTGCACACCACTTCCGTAGGCATGTTAGGACATTGGAAGAGAGCCCCGCTGGATGAGACCAAGGCCCTCAGTAGTCCAGCAAGGATCCTGCTCCGTCTTTCTCAGTCTCTCCCTCTCTCTGTCAGATACACACACTCACAAAGACACACACACATATATTCCTATATAAGACTTTATGCTTGCCCTGCCCAGGAAACGAACAGTATAGCCCTCAGAGATGGAGACATTACATTCCTTCTGGCCAAATAAATTGTTCCCTTTACTGATTAGCTTCTTTAAAATATAATTTGTTGCTCTTACTTCTTACAGTGGGTATGATCCAACAGTTATTCTGATAGAGTGTAACTTGCTGCCAGAATAACTGTGTTGGTGACTGGGGGAGTTGAAAACTTCTTTTCTTCCCCAGGTCTGCAAGGACCAAATGAGACTCCTGGCTGCAGATCTGCTTCTCCATCTCAACTACTGATTGGCCACAGTTGTGCATCTAGAAACCATCTAGCTGTTCTTGAACCCTCAGAAGAGAGGGAGGAGGAGGAAGAGAGGGAAGAGTTGGAAGAGTAGGAAACATTGTCTCTTGGACAAGGTGAAAGCAGCTTCTTCATTCCTTGGTGTGCAAACACAACTAGATGGTTCCTCGATGCCCTGTAACAGACAATTAGTGGCTGGGGGTGGACCTATGCTCAGAAGCCTCCAGCTGTCCTTCTGTACCCAACAAAAAGACGTTACACAAGGAGGTACATGATGCCTCCTTCTGCAACATCTTTAAAGTAGGGTCAGGTTAGTTAGAGTTAAAGACCCTTTTCGCACACCAGTCCTGTTGTGAAATGGCCTCGGGAGCATCGCGGGATTATGAGGACCATTCCATATGATGTCCTTGCAATTGCGTTATACTCCTGAGGCCATTAGGTGTTGATCGTGCATTATATCATTTTCGACTCATTGCTGAAAATGATGCGCAATCACACGTCCCTCCCATGCCCCACACACACTTACCTTGTGTGCGGAGGCTCCGGAAGCATGGCCATCATGCTTCCTCCTCCAGCACAGCCTGGAAAAGTACCCGGCTGCGCTGTGGAAGGAAGGGGTGGAGCACTCATGTTTCCTTCCAGCCAGCACAGAGCTGGTATGGAGGGGAAGCATAGGGGACGCGAGCGCCTCTCGCAAGAGGCTTCTCGCTTGATCCCCTCGCAATGACATCAGGACAAGGTAAGGTGCAAAAAGGGCCAAAGTTAGAGATTAGGTAGCCACACTGGCCTCCCAGGTAACCTTGGACTGTCAGACAATACCCTGCCAGACTCCTCTGGAAAAACCTTTGAATTTCTTTGCTGCCAAATGCTTTATAACCTTTCCAGAGCACATAGAGACATTTTCAACAAGTTTTTGGCCTCTTTGGGCCGCTTTAGATCCTGGAGTGTCCTCTTTTTCCCACTAGAAAGTGAACCAAATGTCAGCTTCAGAGTCTAACTGCCCAGAACAAACTTACCCAAAAATATACCAGAAGTACTCCCTGGGGCCTTTGCAAGCATTTGGGATCATCATCACATACAATTTTTGTTGTTGTTGTTTTTTCAGCGTGGAAGGTTGTGATCCTCTGGTCCTTTATAAGATATCCTAGGACCCATAGGCTTGAGTCCTGCTGGTGCATTATGCCAGTGTGGGGACACCAGTAGTGGTGGTAAGAGGAAAACGCCATGGGTGCAGTGTCTGTGATGGAAAGAAGGAATTGAGAACTAGGAGGCCGTAAGGCAACAGATGATGCTTGAGATCTTACATTAATGCTAAGTGTTACTTGCAGATTTGATAACATAATATTTTTACTAGTTTAAACTATAAATCTATTACATCTTATATACCATCAGTAAATCCAAATATTTCTATACCATTTTATAGCATTGATTAACCAAATCCAATTTTCATTGTCTCATATCTGTAACCATTTTGTCACCTAGTTTCAGCCAAATCTATTTCATTACTATATTACTTTCTATTACATTCCATTACATATTACTTTTATGTGGTAAATGACATTACATGATATTAAGTGTTCAAAACTGCTAAAAAAGTGGAATGACAAAGGATTCATTGGGACTGTTCCTGCCAAATTAAGACAGGATTAGAAGGTATGCCTTTGTCTTTTGGGGCCCATGAGAAGCCTTTAAATAAACTAGAGACTGAGGGGGTGATTCTTAATTTCTTAAAACAGTGTAAATTTTCCCATGGGGGCCCCTGGAAACTGCAAAAACAGCCTCAGGAGGCGCACTTTTTTTATTCCTGGTTTATACTGTCTAGCAGCAGTTCTCCAAGGTTTCAAATGAGAGTCTTTTCCTGTCCCATGTTGAGATGACAGAAACCGAAACGAGGAGCTTCTGCCATGCTGCATTCCAGGTGGTTTGGAATCCCTTTGCACTCACCCCAAGGCAGGACTTCTTAAACTGAAAGGGATGAGAGTCCTTTTGGATGTTTGGCTGGGTACATTTTTTTTGTATGTATGCACTTTTCTGCAAATATTCCATTTGTGCAAAAACATGGTTTGCACAAAAAAGATACATTTGTATTTGCAAATGTATTTGCACAAATAAAACATAGGCCCTTTCCACAGCCTGTTCCCAACCTGTAATGGTGATGGGATCGTGATGAGACCACAACGACACTTCTACCTGACATCATTGTGATCCCATGGCTACCTGTCGCAATCATGGAGTACATCATTGATGGGTTTCTCCCCTCAATGAACTGCAATTGTGTAGCCTTCCTGCAACCCTCCCGCACTTACCTGCTGTGCAGGAGATCAGGAAGTGCAATGGCTGCACTTCCTCCCCCAGAGCAACCTGGGAAAGTGCCGGGCTGTGCTCTGTTACCCTGATTTCTGGGGGTCCTGGGAGGGACACCTAAGTGCACTCCAGATATTACTAGATTGGGGGAATTAGCAAGGAGCACAAGCTAGCAATATGAGAGGCAAGGTAACATAGCGAGATCTTTAACCCTATGTTTACAGGGTTGGGCTGCGACAAGAACTAAGCAAGTTGCTCAATTAAAAGATTTTATTAAACTTTCCTTAATTAAGCAAACAACGACACACGCACTCACGCACTCATACAAGAACTATAGAAGCAGAAAGTGAGGAAAATTGATAGGGGTAAAAGAGAAGATAGAGATCGAGTCTTGGGTTCGTGGTTTCTCAGCACGTGGAGGCTGAGGGGAAGCTTGCTGAACAGAGTGGCAGCAGTTCGGGATGCAAGGCACAAGCGTTCCAACAAGGAGCTCAGACTTGGGGTTTTTATAGGGAAGAGTGTACCTGGAGGCTAGCCTTCTCCCGAGGAGAACAATAGGGTTTTTAGTGGAGACAAAGCCTCTGAAAGGTCAAAATTAGAATTGTTGAGATTTGGCCAGTACTGCCAATTGTTGTAACAGTATGTAGATGAGCAGCGCTTAGCGTTTGTATAGAGCAAGCAGTTTGGGGCTGAGAGCCCTTGTATTTGCTTAATGATCGGCTGTGCCTGAAGGGCACTACCGGCTGTGCAACAGATAGCTGTTTACTGCCCTAGACCTAGCGTGCATAATTAAGGCCATGCGGCCGTGCCTGCCTACACAGGCTTTCCATGACCCAATCAGACACGTGGAGTTCATCTTATGGAGTGCCACATGGAAATATCAACCATAACCAATATGAAATTGTAGACCTCGGGCTGGGGTCAGATAACTGCAGTAACAGCTGTGGAAGGGAGAAGTGGGGCCATCGTGCTTCCTCCCTTCCAGCAGACAGGCAGTGTGGAGGGGAGTGCTTCTGTCACGCTTCTCTCCCAGAACAGCCAACCTGGGATCCCCAAGGGATGGCTTCAGCGAAAGGTAAACAACAGAAAGGACCACAATTTTGCACAAAAACATAGATAATTCAAAATGCAACTTTTTAACAAGAAAAATTATATGAAAAAGTTTTGAAGTGTGACTAATCTTTAACATACAAATACACAAATATTCTTGTGACTCATTTTTGTCCACATTTTGACTTCTGGCAGGCTAGTGGGTGGAAGCTCCTGGCATTCAACAGATCTGCCATTCTACAGATACTAGTGTTGTTATGTGCCTTCAAGTTGACTCTGACTTATGGCAAGTCTATCCTGGGAGGCTTGGGAAATATTTCTTCAGAGGAGGTACACCACTGACTTCCTCTGAGACATCCAGAGTGTGGTTGCTTAATGTCACCCAAAGGGTTTCCTAGCTGAGCAGAGACGTGGGCTATTTCCACCCTACACTGTTAAAGTGCTATTATTCCACTTTCAACATCCCATGGAATTCTGAAGTTTGCAGTTTAGGGAGGGGCATTTAGAATTCTCAGCCAGGGAGCTCTTTGGCCTCAGTAAACTGCAAACACCAGAATTCCACAGGATGTTGAAAGTAGAATAATAGCACTATAACAGTGTAGCATAGACATGTCTTTGAACTCTGTTCTCGCAGATTCCTAACACTCAAATCACTGCACCATGCTGCCTCTGTACAGATATGAGACCTATCTTAAAAAAAAAAAAAAGAATTTGTTGGCAAAACTTGCCATTTAAAAATGATAAAATAGTAACTGAAAGGAAGGATATAGGATAGCAAAGCATATCTGATTTTCATCAAATATGATTTGGGGGGACAAAGAAGGAGAAACAGAGCATTATAGACTGGATCCAAGATTAACTTCAATGAGTTTGCTTTAAGTGTGACTAAATCCAGATCCAGCTCCCATCATTTATTTTTACATCTGCCTAAGTTTGATAATCATTTAGCATTCATTAGCATAAGATTGATGGGTGAATTGATTGATTGACCGATTGATTTCCTACCTTCATGCCAGTACATGACCCAAGACAGCTTACAACAACTTATAACAAAGTATAGCTGGAATCTATTTGATGCAAAAATGTAAAAATCATTAGGTAAACAATTACAGCAAAAGCACTACATTAAAACATTTCAAAAACCCATTAAAATAGGAAAAAGAAAAAAAATGCATAACAGGCTTCATTAAAAGACTGTTCTGCCATGGTAACCTAAGAGCCAAAGACTTGCCTAAATAAAAAGGTCTTTGCCTGCCCACAGAAAGAGAGCAGACAGGGCCCAACCGAGCCTTCCTTCTGGAAGAGATTCCACAACCTGGGTGTAGCCATCAAGAAGGCTGTGTTCAGTGTCCTTCCAAAAGCACCTGTGATGGTGGCAGGATGAAGAGAAAGCCCTCTTGAGAAGATCTCATATGGAGAGATATAGTCAGTCTGAATCCAGGTTGTGCAGGGCGTTAAAGGTCATAACAAGCACTTTGAATTGTGCCCAGAAACAGACCCATAGGCAGTGAAGTTGTTGCAATAGGGGAGATATGTGTTCCCTGTAACTAGCCCTTGCTAGCCGTCTGGCTGATGCATTTTGGAACTTCTGCAGTTTCTGAACATTTTCCAAAGACAGCCCCACATAGGATACATTACAGTAATCCAAATGGGATGCAATCAAGGCATATGTAAGGATTTTTTTTTACAACATAAATCTTTTTGGAACCAGACAGTTCCAGAAACTCCCAATCAGCATGACCATTCTGGGGGATTCTGAAAACTGAAGTATTCCCCCCTTTCTTTACTAGGCTCTATTCTGCCCTGGATTTTTCAAAGTAAGAAAAGGAGGAAAGAGAGCCTTCGCAGAGCACCCACAAATCTCTTCTTTGCTTTCTATGAGAATTCACATCCTTTAGTTGAGAAGAAGGCAAAATTTTCAGGTCAAAAAGCTATGATGGCTTCTAGGCATACTTCAGCCTTAGCACTTCTTGGTTGCAATCTTCATGGTGAATTACACAGGCTTAACCTTTGGTCTGTGTATGTATTATGCAGGACATTTGTTACCCTGTTTGCTTAGGACTCCTTTAAAGGATTCCCAAAAGCTGTCAAAATCGTCTCTTGTGGGGAAAAATTAGCTCTGAGCACTGCCTTAGCCATGCAAAGAGGGCAGGGTATTCAGGATCTTCAACCCAATTTTTACGGGGTCAGGCCCAGTCAAAAACCACACAAATTGTTCAAATGTAAGTATTTTATTAACACAGATGTAAAGTCCCTACAATCACTCAGCTGCACTAACTATAACAAGTATACAAGACTATAGAAATTTAAAGTTCATACAATCACTTAGCTTCACACACACTCCAAGCATACAAGACTATAGAAAGTTAGAAAGAGATGAAAATTAGGAAAGAGAGAGAGAGATAAGAGTTTGATTAAATACTTTACCAATCCAGAAGTCTTCAACTGGGAGAAAAGATCTCAACCACGCCTTTAGAGGCTGCGGGGAGCTTACAAGCTTCATTGTTTTACAGATCTGAGAGAACTCCTTACTCTAAGCTCTCAAACCTCCAAACTTCCTCAAAAACTATCACAAAAAGAATCAGAACATGCACCTAGTTATAGTGTCCAATGTCCTGTGAAAAACCAGATGGTTGCATCTTTTTATTAAGATGGAGTATTTTCTTTGTAGTTCAAAGAAAATACCCTTGTAGTTCAAAGAAAATACAACCAAACATGCTTGTAGTTTCCTGCAAGATCAGTATCTCTCTGGAGATGCATGCCTCAAGGAGTCAAATTCCAGGCTGCTTTGCATTGTAAACAGAGAGTAATTGTCCTGATCACTGCTGAAAATCCATTCAAGTATCCATTGAGCCAATTGCCAGATAACCTCAGGATGTATGACAGAAAACAGAGCTCTCCTGTCTACGTGTCCTTCCAGTATATCTCTATGGCTCACTATGTTTGATATAAAATAATTAGGTTCCTCAGGACATGGTTTTTGGGGGTGCTAGGGGCATTACACATTGCAAAAGGAGATATCCTTTTCCTCCTATTATGTCTCTTCTCCCCACACCTCTCACAAGAACTTAAGTTTCCCTTAGTTTAATTGTACTTGACAGTGCTCTTTTTAAAAGTTGACATGCAAGTTCCAATAAGAAGCGATGGAAAATAAAAGTAGGTTTTGGAGTTAAGCTGCAATAAGCGTCAGCCTTGATTGAGCCCTGATAATCTTGAATATTATGCATACAAATGTATGACGTGCTTTGCATATTATGCAGATGTGATTTGGATATCATTGGTGTGACATTTGCGCAAACTGTTTCATCTTTGAATCGCATTCGCCTCTGAATCACCTTATACTAATGTATAAATGTATAAATATATGGAGGAAACTTACCTTGAAAATCTCTTGTATTTCCTGGCACATCATATGAGCTCAAACAAAAAAGGGAAAAAAGGGAAAATTAATCATCTATACTTAAGCTCACTATGGCCCCATTAAAACTTACCATTAGTTATATCATTGCAGCTTGCACATAAAATTTTTCCATACTACTTTGAATTAAAGCTTAGAAAACTTACTTTCTTGGACTACAAATGTCTAAGAACTTCCACCTGCCATGGGAGCTGGGTAATCTAATGTACATCTGCATTGCACAATTACGGCACTTTGATCCCACTTTTTTGCCATGGCTCCATCCTGCAGACTCCTGGAATTTACAGTGTGGCAAGGTACTTTGGAATTCTCTGCTAAAGAGTTCTAATGCCTGTCTACAGAGAATTCTATGTATCTCACCAACTAGCAACTCCCAAGAGAGACCTTTGGCTAATGAAGTGGTATCAAAGTGCTATAACTGTGTAGTGTGGATACAGCTCTAGTCCAGAAAAAAAATCACTTCTCTAAGCTTTGCTTTAAACAAAAGGATTGCACAGCTACAGCAGTAGTGCTTTCAGGGTAGAGTTTGTGGGCAGATGACCAGATCCTGCTGAAGGGTAACAAGGGTGCCCTGATAACACAGCTGCAGTTCTGCTGTACCACAGCACTGTGAGATACATAAAATAATACTCATTATCATCTGAAACGGACAGACCCATTTAAACCTCTGAAGTCCAGTGTCTAAGACTTGCAAATTGCATCACTAACCAATTAAACAATTGATTTCCACCCACTGGCTGCAATCCAACATCCCATCAGTGTAGTGGGATGTGCTGTGCCAGCATTATACAAGCCTATGCAGAACAACAACATTGGGCAACAAAGGTCAATGACTGGGTGCCATTGCAAACTGCTCAGTGCACAAAGTGCAATCGTAATGCACAATGCATGACTGCAAAGCATAGTGTGAAGTCACAATACAGTGTGCAACTACAATGCACAACATTGCTATATGCATACCTCCACTTCTGCCACCATTTGTAGAATATGTCTGCTGCACTGTGCTGAATAATTTACCCCGCATGTGTAGTGTGACTTATGCATGTATTAGCCACTAACAGGATGATGGCTGCTGGCTGTGTGGGATGTACCCCACCCCATTGACCACGTCCATGTGACTCCAAATTCAAAGCTGCAGGGAAGATATCACAAAGAAGTAGCACCTACACCAGCCCATAATAGGAAGAGATGCTTCGATACCAATAATACTGTTGTGTGATTGTTCCCTTTCATTGACTGGATACTGATCTGCCTTTCCCCACTCTCCTGCCCCAAATCTACCTTGTTCCATGCTAGAGACAACTCTGGGGCTGAATCCAGCTGATGACTAGTATACAATGACATCATCAGGCAGCATCAGTTATTGTGTAGCCCAGTATGCTGAGTCACAAAGAGCAAACCCATTCTTTTCTTCAAAAAGAAGGGAGGAAAGTTTTTTTAGTCTTGTGCCTGATATTTGTTCGTTTTTGTGTTTAGTTCTCCAAGAGAGAATTAATTTTTAATCAGCCTGTTATTAACTTGCAGCACGGAACTCTCTTTGAAAACTCCATCTGTGGTCATATCTGTCAGCAATTATTAAAGACGCAGCAAGTGAGAAATGGAGACTGCCTGTGACTTCTCTAAGCCTAAAACAAATCTTTTGTTTGACACTGAAGCAAAGATTGCTAGAGAAAAATAAAACTGTTTCAAAAAAAGAAACAGAAAGAAAGAAACATTGAAAAAGGAGCTGAGGAGACAGACATTTTGCTGCTTTGGAAAACACTTTGCAGAGTATCCTTCATGGTCCATCATAGTGACAGCTTCCCAAATCAATAGGCGGGGGTGGAAGGGCAGGATGACACCTCAAGAGATTTCGGCTAAGAAATTTCTTTCAGCCTCACAGCTTGGAAGCGGATGGTGCTGAGAGCCTATACCCATCATTAAGCAAAGAGGGCAGAATGGAATGAACAGGGACTGTCACAAGATGAAAGCTGGCCTAACAGACGTTGCTGCCAGAGGAACATAGGAGTCAGAAGATTGGTCCATCTAGCCAGTATTGTCTGCTCTAACGGGCAGCAATGACTCTTCAAGGTTTCAAGAAGGGTTACTTCCAGTAATGTAGAGTCGAGTTGATTGACTAAAACTCAAGTTGGACTCAAGTCACTTCAGTGACTCAACTTGGGCCATTTCCGCACAAGACTGTTATAGCACTATGATTCTACTTTCAACACCCTATGGAAGTGGGATTCCAGAGGATGTTGAAAGTGGAATCATAGTGCTATAACAGTCTCATGTGGAAATGGGCTGGATTCGACTCAGCATCAAATAGCAGACTGACTTGACTTGTGACTTGTCTATTTTTAGTGACTAACTAGCTGCCCATGGTACTCCCTCTTCCCCCTCCCGTCAGTAGCCCATCCAGTCACTCCCATAAAGTTTAAACCCATAAAGACAGGTTTAAAGTCTTGGCTGAAACATTGCTGAGGCAAGTTAGGAAAGGGGGTGACAGGATTAGGTTTTGATTTTCCAGTTATTGAAACGTGACCCCCACACACACAACCAACCACCACCTCCTTTTTTTCTGTTAAAGTTGGTTCCAAGACTTGAGACTTGACTTGAGACTTGACTTGAATTATCTTGCAAGGACTAGAAACTACGGCCATTTCCGCATTACACTGTTACAGTGCTGTTATTCCACTTTCAATCTCCTGTGGAATTCTGGGGTTTGTAGTTTACCGAGGCCAAAAAGCTCTCTGGCTGAGGATTCTAAAGGCCCCTCCCTAAACTGCAAATCTCAGGATTCCATAGGATGCTGAAAGTGGAATAATAGCACTATAACTGTGTAGTGCAGAAATGGCCTAGATTTGAGACTCTAAGGGAGGGAATTGAGACTTGGAGTAAAACATTTAAATACATGTTTCTTTGCCTTAACTGGTATTCTTTGGTAGTCTTCCATCCAAGGGTTAATGTGATGCTGCTTAGCTTTCAAACTCAGACAGGATTTCAGAGTGGTATAGTGGCCATAGTAGACAAAAGATGAGGCAAAAAATAAAATAAAATGAGATGATGCCCACTCCCCTTAACAGATGAAAACAGGAACATATGTGGCCAAGCAACATGAGACTGTGATCAAGATGGCAACAGTTATTAAAGAAAAAGAATACATAAGCTAGGAGAGTGCAGCAGTTTGCTTTTACCTCAGCCTACTGGAAATGACAAGATTCTGCCCATTCTTCTCCTTTCCCTCCTGCTGAGTGAACTGAGTGCCAATTACTTCTGCACTCAGTTTCCAGCAACTGAAATAAGCTGAGAACAAAGGGGGACACCAGGAAGAGGAAAGAGAGAAACTGGGACTTTTTCAAAGCAAATGAACAAGTAAGATAACCAACGATTAATCAGACTGTTCCTGTCAAATCAGGATGGCTGAAGAGTACATGTCTGGGCTGGCACCTAAAACTTACTTCCACCCTGGAAGTGGGATAGCGCCTTTCACTAGACCTGGGGCAGTTAGCTAGTTTAGGTGTGCAGATCAAGCTGTGTTCAACACACAGCTTTTGCATTTATCCTCCAAAAGAAAACCAAGTATTTCTTAGATCTTGCTTTAATGCAACATCCCTGCTCTTTGCAGGCATCTTTATTTGCATTCTCTTTCACACTTTCCTTTCCCCTTCCCTTCCCTTGTAATGGGGATTCATATAGGACAAACTTCTCAAAACCCACCATTAATAGGACTCCGAGAACAGATTTGTCTTCCTGGTGGGAAATGGCCAGAGGACTTAGGATAAGTAAGCATGGGAAAGGACTCCTATTGCTGTCCTCCAGAATCTGCTACGTAAAACAGTTGTCTCACTTTGCCTAATGGGAGAACTGGTCATAATCAAGATCTCATACTTGCTCCACTCATGAGACTCAGAGACAGGGCACTAACCAAGGCTGATTTTTGAAAAGTTTATTCAGTTCCAAGACTCAGGCCCTTTCTGCATGTGGTTATTAAGGCAAGCCAATGCATCTTGCCATGGAGGTCTTCTGCACCTTGGAGCGGACTAGGTTTGGTTTATTGACCTTCGTTCCACACGTAATTCTGACTAAATGCATCCCCATGTGGTGGTAAAGCGCGCTATTTGAAAATCGGAAGAAATCAGTTTTCCAATTTTCCAGATTGATCCAATTCGTAATTTTCACAGTGGTGCAGACACATACATTCGCACCAATGAGAATTGGTGGTCAGGGGAGGGCTCATGGGAGGGGCCAGGGGGTAGTATGGACTTATGCACGTATGCACGTACGCAATGACGTACTAAACCATGCAAAAAAAAAAAAAAAAGGACCAATCACAGCTGATGGGGTGGGGTGAGAGGAGTAATGGGAGTGGCCACGACAGAGGCAGTGTGGATTCATGAACTCGCACTCCTCTGAATCAGAATGGAACATACGCAGTAGCTGTGCAGAAGGAAATGAAGGAAATCCGGCTTGTTTTGAGCCCAAAAAATCTGGTAAGAAACGGCACAAACTGATTCACCAGCCTCATGCAGAAAGGGCCTCAGTCTTTGGATGTGTCTGAGCATGTGCAGAGTGTTTTGTATAGATACAATGGAGCTAATCATGTATATCAGGAATTAGAGACCTGGGACCCAAAGACATACTGATGCTGACATCTGACTGCCAAACAGGTCTCTACAAACTAACAACAAAACATGGCTGGCAAGAGTGAAGTCTGGGGTGATAGTTACAGAGAAAAATCATTTGACATGGAGTAGGACAAACAAATCTCTCCTATCCCTGCTGGTTCTTCTCAAAAATGCCCTTACTTTCTTTTTCTTTCTTTCTTTCTTTCTTTCTTTCTTTCTTTCTTTCTTTCTTTCTTTCTTTCTTTCTTTCTTTCTTTCTTTCTTTCTTCCCTCCTTTCTTCCTTTCTTTCTTTCCTTCCCTCCTTCCCTCCTTCCCTCCTTCCTTCCTTCCGCACCATCACTGTAGATGATGCTTTACAAGTATAAGAAAAACAAAACAGTTATCTGAGGAAATGTGGCTGTAGGAAGTAGAGAAGTGCATCTTTCCAAGGCAAAGTGTCATAGCTTATATATAACATGTGCTTCAGTAGGCAAGGAAGGGCTTGTAGGCTAGAAGTTCCTTGCTTACTCCTCTAGGTACTATGATACTATGTAGTACTCCTCTAGGTACAACATACTATCAGGCTGTTATCCTGAGAGAGTCGCCTTAAAATCAGATGGGCCCTTTTCGTATGCAGTTTCTGTTGCGAGAGGCCCCTTAGCATCATGTAAATGGGAGCGGTGGTCTGCACGATGCACTCCCATTTACATGACGCTCAAGAGCTGGCACCCTTTTATTTTCGACTTTAAGCCGAAAGTGGTGCACAGTCGCACAATGCTCCCAGGGCCCACGCGCACTTACCTGCTGTGCGGTGCATCGGGCGAGCCAGGCCGGTCGCGCTTCCTCCGCCAGCGCAGCCTACAGCTCCCAGGCTGCACTGCGGAAGGAAGAGGCGGGGCATTCGTGCAATGGCCGCGCGACCAGCAACCCAGCTGCAGGAGAACGGAGGAGTGATGTGGGTTCCTCGTGCAAGAGGCTGCTTGCGCAAACGGCACCCCCCACCTCCAAGAGCAGGTAACGTGTGGAAAGGGCCATGAACTGAGGTGGACAGCTTTTTCTCTCATGCCGAAGACTTTGTTGTCTGCCTTCAAATTGTTTCCAACTTACAGTGACCCTGAGGCAAAACTGTCACTGTGTTTTCTGGGCCTGAGGGTTTGTGATGCGCCCAAGGTCACCCAGTGAGTTTTCAGGGCCAAACAGGAAATTGAACTCCGGTCTCCAGGGTCATTGTCCAGCACTCAAACCACTACACCATGATGGCTCTCCAAGACTACTTACCTCATGGTTAATTTGCCAGGGGCTGAACCTAACTTAAGTAAAACAGTCCATCTCTTTTTCTCTCACTCCTTCTGCGATCCTTGTTTCAACTTCTGGGCCATGTCATTCTTCTCTCTCTTTCCTGCTTCTTCTCCCTTTACCAACGTGCTAGGAAGGGATATATATTTCTTGCTGTAACTATCTGAACTGATCACTTATTCTGGATTTTGAGATTGGACCCTGAGAAAACATGAGACAAATGTTAGCCTGAAAACTGGGGGTCCCGCGAGGGGCACCCGGACTTGCCAATCAGAAATGCCAAATTTGGGGAAATTAGACTCAGAGCACTGGTTTTGCTAGCGAGTGGCAGGGTAACGAAGCGAGATCTTTCACCCTATGTCTACAGCGTCGGGTTAGAGAGTGATTAGACAAGGTGAACAAAGCTCAAGGGGAAGAAAGCTCAGTGCGGGGTGCTGAGGGGAGTCCCTTAAACACACCGACAGCAAGGCGGGATGGCAGTTGAAGGTGATCCGAAGATTGGTTAAAAATGAAGGGTTTTTATAGGGAGGATCATGCCTTTCGGCTATGGCAGTCTCAAAGGGGAACAAAAGAGGTTTCGGTGCTGGACAAAAGGATTTGGTGAGGTCAGGTAGTGTGTGTAGAAACAATACCTTTGGCAGAGACGTTAATGGCCCACCTTACAAGATTAGTTTGCCTGAGAGCCATATGGCTATTGAGGAGTCTGTGGCAGGAAGTTCCCTAAATCTTCGAGTGAGTCTTGGGTGCTGGCTACAAAGAGAATGGAATGCAAACCATTAACGGCCGCTTCTCTGTCCGTGCTTATCCGGAGAACTTTGCAAACACGTGAAATGAGGTAATCACTAACCAGTCCAGCTAAGGCCAAATTAAACAATATCAAAAGGGTATCTGAGGGCCCTCACTGAGGGTGCCATGGCCGAAATAACACAAAGGCAAGAGATGAAGGCTGACCACAACTGCTCTAAGGGTAATCTTGTCTGTGGGTTTGTTTGGTCCAGGGTTTCTAGTTCAGGATTGTCTCAGGCCAGGTCCAAATTGGAGACCTAGGGATGGCCCTTGGTGAAATCATTTAGTATTATGCAGAAATTCACAGCATGTTAGTCATAACTTTGGAATGGATTTTTTTTAAAAAAAAAAAAGTCCTCTGTGGGAGAAACAATTTATATTGCTTACAATTTACATTCACATTTATCTCTCTACCTAGTTCCTGGGATTTGAATGTCCAGCTCTTAAAATCCCAGCTTTGAATGTCTGTCACTTCAACTGGTACCACTGAATTTTAGATCTGCTAACATTTTCTTCATAAGGGGATCCTCATCTTTAGCATTTACAGACAGATACGATAGGATCATCTCCATGCTTGGAATAACTGTAGCTATTGGACTGAGCTGATGTAAATGGGGGCAAATTCCATTTCAGTTTATTTCTGAGGAATCTGCCAGAATTCACAAATCCCTTCCTATCAGGCATGGAAAGGGCTTCAGGTTTTTTTTTTTTTAAGCCAAATAGGAGAAAATGAAACATGTATTTCCCTGTGCCATTCCTAGCTGGGCCTGGAAACCATGCCCTATGGGGATAGACTTAGAGAGCTGGGGATGTTTAGTTTGCAGAAGAGAAGGTTGAGAGGGGACATGATAGCCATGTTTAAATATTTGAAGGGATGCCATGTAGGGGAAGGAGAGGGTTTGTTTTCTGCTGCTCCAGAGACCAGGACAAGGAGCAATGGATACAAGCTGCAGGAAAGGAGATTCCACCTGAACCTCAGGAAGAACTTCCTGACAGTCAGGGCTGTCCGGCAGTGGAATATCTGCCTCGGAGTGTAGTGAAGTCTCCTTCCTTGGAGGTTTTTAAGCAGAGGCTGGATGGTCATCTGTCCGGAGTGCTTTGAGGGTGTTCCTGCATGGCAGAGGGTTGGACTGCATGGCCCCTGCGGTCTCTTCCAACTCTACATTTCTATGATTCTATGATTCTATGATGGATACAGCATGGCAAATTTGATGTTTCTGTGTAGAAAGACATTTGAAATTGGTTATTTTTAACTTCCATGATTTGAAGGCAGTTCTTGTGATTTAAGCAGCTATTACACTCAGGAAGATGGAACCAAAATAATTTGTATTTTAACAGTCTCAGCAGACAAAGAGTGGGGCAGGAATAGGCTGCAATGACTGTTACAGGGCAGAATAGCCTTTTAAACAGAGGGAGGGTCCAGCTTTTTCCGCTCCCTCTAGACTCCCTTGGGCCATTCCTTTTCTCTTCTCTCTCTTTCTTTCTCTCTCACACACATGCTGATACAGCGAAACCAATTAACAATCCAACTTTGACGATTACTGCTCAGGCTCTCCCTCTCTGCGCCCCCACCAGGCCTAAGAACTGGAATTCCTCTCTAATGGGAAGCTTCTTTCTCCCTCCCCCTCACCTTCTCCTTTACAGCTAATTTGATGACAAATACCCATTTATAACACAGCCTGGATCTGCAGAGCTCCAATTTGCAATTACAGCTCACTGATTTATTGACTACAGGGACACATCCTTTGGAAACCGCGAGGCATTTCATTGAATTGCAAATCATGATTTAGGGCAGACTATCATTCCCACTGCAGGATGAGGTGAAAGGAAGCATCTTCTCTTCACTGTTTGGTAATTTTAGATGTTGGACTTAATGGTCCTACAAAAACTTCACCACCACCCCCAACACATATGCGTGCACACACATGCTTCTTCTTTTGATAGTAAATCTGAATTATTTCATGAACCACTACATATTGTTGGACCTGCTTCATGGTTTAGGAATGAAACAGGGCTTTGGTTGGCCAGTGCATTGGCATGCAAGCGAGAAGTCTTGAAGCCTTACACCAGCATAACAAACTGTGATGCCAGAATAAAATACCAGCAGCATTGTAGCCTTAATTTTGACTCAACCCAATAGGTTTAGGCAGGTAAATGAACCAGATCCCATCTGATCTTGGAAGGTAGGCCGGGTCAGGCCTGGCAGGTACTGGGATGTGGGACCGCTGAAGAATATTAGGTGCTGTAGGCCAGTGCTTCTCACACTATATGATGAGGAAGATTGTCAATTATTTTCTTCCAGTGTGGCAGGGGCTGGCACTGTGTGCCCATTGGTGACAATTTTTTTCCCCTTAGAATCATAGAATCATAGAGTTGGACAAGACCCCAGGGGCCATCAAGTCCAACCCCCTGCTATGCAGGAATACACATCAAAGCATTCCCAACAGATGGCCATCCAGCCTCTGCTTAAAAATCTCCAAAGAAAGAGACTTCACCACACTCTGAGGCAGCATATTCCACTGCTGGACAGCTCTGACCATCAGGAAGTTCTTCCTGAGGTTCAAGTGGAATCTCCTTTCCTGCAGCTTGAATCCATTGTTCCTTGTCCTGGTCTCTGAAGTGGTAGAGAACAAGCCTGCTCTCTCCTCAACATGACATCCCTTAAAATATTTAAACATGGCTATCATCTCCCCTCTTAATCTTCTCTTCTACAGACTAAACATACCCAGAATCCTAATCCGTTCTTCATAGGGCATGGCTTCCAGACCCTTCACCATTTTGGTCACCCTCCTCTGGACACATTCCAGCTTGTTGATATCCTTCTTGAATTGGACACAGTATTCCAAATGAGGCCTAACCAATGCAGAATAGAGTGGTACCATTACCTCCCTCGATCTAGACATCATACTCCTATTGATGCAACCAAGAATCATGTAGGCTTTCTTGGCTTCCACATCACACTGCTGACTCATGTTCAGCTTGTGATCTAAGACTTCCTTGCCTGGAAACTTGCCAGAGACAGACAGCTCAGGGACCCGCACCAATCCAGAGACCAGCCCTTTGCTGTAGGCTGTATCAAAGGAAAGCAAAACCACCTACAAGTATTCATTGCCTGTGAAATTCATGGGGTCACCTTAAGTCTACAAGTGACTTGAAGGCATATGTATGTATGTATGTACACACACACAACTTTGCATAAGACCTGTCTGCCTAGGTTTTGAATCTTGCTTTTTGTACAAAGTAGGTAGGCTTATAAGAATAGAGGCAGAGGTGCCATCAGCTTTGAGGCAGACCTTTAGGGCCTGAGTGGGAAGCAGAAGCAAATGAAGCAGGGCTGATTAACCACATCCTGCAAATTCACCCTGGATGTTACTTCCACTCCACTCACAGCCACTCTGAACGGAATGAGGGTTGAGATCCTGGATCAGGAGATAGATCAGAGAGTTTCACCCAGGTAGAACTACAAAGCATCAAATATCCAACTCACCTTTTAGCTGCTGCAGCTCTCATAAATCACTGATCTACTGGTCAGTGGAAAAGGGAGATGAGCAAAGAAGCATTCAGCTATGTGGTTATAGCTGGATCCACAGCACATTTTCCAGGACCTCCACTGGAACCCCGGGAGGTCAAGTGGATGCCTCATTGTCTGGTATCTAGCTATAGGGACATAGCTGTTCCCTCCATTCTCCAATGGCCAGAAATTTGGCATTTTGGTGAAGCTGCAGGAGCTAAAAGGTGAGTTTGTGGGGAGTTCCATCACTGTGGGAGTTTGGTAGAGATTCTGACCTCGGTAGTGACTAGAAAAATGACTAGAAAAATGACTTACATAAGCATAAGTTGGGCTTATGCCTGCCTAAGTCACTAACTGGATGCCAGCTTGGAACTTTGCTGGTGCCAGACCATAGGTCAGCATTGCAAAGCTCCCATTCTGCTCAAAGCACCTATGGGACAGGTTGCAGTAAAATCCAGAGTGGATTCATTGCTCCTACCAGGTGGCTCTACCAACTGCCCCAGCACACCTGGCAAAACTGTTACCATGCTTTTAGACTTTGAGAGTTTCTGAAGACCACTCCCTAAAAGCAGAGTTGAGCTAGCTCCGGGTTCCAGTTTTCCACCTCCGGAATCCACCAGGGATCATATCAAAACATAGAAATTGGGGGTAGGGGAGGTTCAGTGACCAAAACTTCAATTCAGGTACACTAAAATGGATTCTGTAATGATAAAGGGGATGGAGGTGGGGACTAGAATTTGTTTCAGATTTCAGGAGAGCTCATTTATCCTTCCACAAAAAGAAGTTCCAGTTTGATGGGGGGTATGGGACAAAAGTCCAGAGGCTCACAAAATCAGCCTTCTGCCACAAGTGGCCCATATGACCACATGCATTGCAGAGGGTTGGATTAGATGACCTTTTTGGTCCTTTCCAAATCTTCTATGTTTCCCAGACCTGTGCTTAAATTGCAGGAGGACTCTTAGCACAGTGACAGTCCATCAGGTGGTATTTTGCATGTTTTTTCTCTTTCATTCTATCTCTCCCCATCTCCCTGCCCTTTGCAAGGTCCGCTTTGTCTGACTGGCCCAGGGGCACGGACCACAAAGGGCTGCTAAAGGACACTTCTCCTTTTGTGCCAGGGCACACTACCAAGCTCAGCTCTCCAGCCCTTCCATCTCTGCTGGTGGCTGATTAAGATTTATGCCTCCAGGCCTCCCTGTCAAGGCAGCTGTGGATCAAACTGATTGTCCTGGTGAGGATCCTAGGAAACTAAACACAAATCCGGCAGCCCTTATCTGACAAAGGCTTCAGCAGTCCTTTCAATCACTTGCCTCTGAAGAGAGGTGCCTTTGGCTTTGGTGGGGGGTGCGTAGGGAGCACTTGGAGTGTTTGCATGACAATGAGAGAGACTCAAAGAAAGTCAGAGATGGAGAGAAATGTGACAGCTTGTACTCCACTAGATAGTAAGAGGGAATTAATCAGAGCCAAGTCTCTCTTTCTCCCCCCACCCCCGCTCACACACACACACCAATGCTCAGGCAAGAATCTCTTGTGCTCTGGGCTCTCTGTGGTAATATTAGAAGAGAATGCCTCTGAGCATAGAAGAGCCAATGTCATGTAGGGTTTGAGCATTTGACTGCGACTCTGAGGACCAGAGTTTGAATCCCTGCTCAGGGACTGTTTTCCACTTGCAGAGTCAGGATCAGTAGAGATCTAAGCAAACAGCCTCTAGGATGTTTCCTCTCAAATCTGCAAAACAGAGGACAAAGCCAACTCATTGTTATCCTGGATCTCACACAGCATAGCTGGTTTGTTGTTCTTGTGTGCCTTCAGGGTTTCTGGCTTACAGTGACCCTATGGCAAACCTATCATGGAGTTTTCTTAGCAAGATTTTTTCAGAAGGGGGTTGCCTTTGCCTTCCTCTGAGGCTGAGAGAGTGTGACTTGACCAAGATCACTCAGTGGATTTCTATGGCTGAGCAAGGGATTCAAACCCTGGTCTCCAGAGGCAAGGTCCAACATTCAAATCCCTGTACCACACTGGGTCTCTGATGAAATTGGTAAAAAACAGGCTGCTTACCTGTAACTGTGGTTCTTCAAGTTGTCATCTATGAACTCACACAGCGTGATTCCTGCCTCAATCCTCAGTTCCCTGGATACTGAAACAACAGCCAAGGATATAAGAAGACACAATGAGGGGAGGATGGTCAAGGTTGTATTGTCATGCCCTGCTTCCAGAGCATGGACTCTGACTCAGAGTCTGAAAGAGAGGGCATGCCAGAGACTGAAACCGAAGGCATGCCAGGGCCTGCTGTACAGAGAGAGGTTATAATGCCAGACACAGAACAGGGGACGGTGCCAACTCCAACAGAGAGTGCTGCTTCTTCAGATATAGAGGAATACTTACCTTGACCCAGCTTCGCAGTGCACAGGCAGCAAAGAGAGACCCAGAGACACTCTCTCAGGACTTATAACCAGCAACAATCAATCAAGTCTCAGCTGTGTTAGGCTTGGAACCTATTTACCTGGTGTCCTTCCCCTTGTTACCCTGCTTGCTTGGGGCTTCCTTTAAAAGGATTCCCAAAAGCTGTCAAAACCGTCTCTTGTGGGGAAAATTTAGCTCTGAGCACTCCTTTAGCCATGCAAAGAGGGCAGGGTAATTAGGATCCTTTTAACCTAATGTTTACGGAATCAGGCCCAGTCAAAAATCACACAAATTGTTCAAATGTAAGTATTTAATTGACATAGATGTAAAAGTCCCTACAATCACTCAGCTGCACTAACTATAACAAGCATATAAGACTATAGAGAGTTAAAGTTCATACAATCACTCAGCTTCACACACACTCCAACAAGCATACAAGACTATAGAAAGTTAGGAAGAGATGAAAATTAGGAAAGAGAGAGAGACATAAGAGTTTGATTTAATACTATATCAATTCCAGAAGTCTTCAGCTAGGAGACAAAATGATCTCAGCCATGCCTTTAGGGGCTGAGGGTAGCTTACAAGCTTCATTGTTTTGCAGATCTGAGAGAACTCCTTACTCTAAGCTCTCAAACCTCCAAACTTCCTCAAAACTATCCAAAAGAACTCCAAAAAGAATCAGAAAATACGCCTAGTTATAGTGTCCAATGTCCTGTGAAAAACCAGATGGTTCCATCTTTTTATTAAGATGGATTATTTTCTTTGTAGTTCAAAGAAAATACAACCAAACATGCTTGTAGTTTCCTGCAAGATCAGTATCTCTCCTGAGATGCATGCCTCAAGGAGTCAAATTCCAGGCTGTTTTGCATTGTAAATAGAGAGTAATTGTACTGATCACTGCTGAAAATCCATTCAAGTGTCCATTGAGCCAATTGCCAGATAACCCCAGGATGTATGACAGAAAACAGAGCTTTCCTGTCTACGTGTCCTTCCAGTATATCTCTATGGCTCACTATGTTTGATATAAAATAATTAGGTTCCTCAGGACATAGGTTTTTTTGGGGGGTGTGTGCTAGGGGCATTATACCCTCCAGGAGTTGTCAAAGCTTATCTGACCTGCTACCCTGCTGGATGCCTTGACAAATGCTCAGATTGACCTTGGACACTTCTTTGCCATGAAACCCTGCAGGACTTTGTTTATGTTGCACTTTATTTATGACTCCTTGCTTATTGCCTGTAAGTAAGTAACAAGCTGGAAAATATTCAGTTTGTTTTGTTTGATTTATCAGCTGTGCCAGGACTGAGATAGGACATATATGACTTCACAGAAAACTCCTCAAAGAACCACAGATATAGGTAAGCAACCTGTTGCTGTTTCAGCAGGACTAGAACTCAAAGTGGTTTTGCTACCTAACTGACATGGGAGACACCAGCTACCAGTGACTGCTCCAGATTTGGTTGAACTTCAGCTCCAGAATTCCTTGTTGTTGACCATGCAAGCTGAGGGTCTCTGGGAGTTTAACATCTACCAGCATCTGGATTTCTCTGCCCTCTAGGTGAGAACCACTGAAATAGATGGTACAACCTTCATGAGGTTGACAAATCCATACTTCTGCTTCAGCATGCCACCTAATTTTGGTCCCAGTCCTGCACCTTAACCACTATGCCAGACAGGGGCCATTTCTGCACTAGACTCCCTAAACTGCAAACACCAGGATTCCATAGGATGTAGAAAGTGGAATAATAGCACTATAACAGTCTAGTGTGGAAATAGGCAGACTGTCACTCAAAAAAGTCATTCAAAAAAGATCTCTTTATGTATTTTTTTTGTTCTCTAAACTTCTTGGCTGACTGTACTACTGACTGGTCATTTCTTAGCACACACAAACCTCTTCTTGCTACAGTCTCTGATTAAAACATAGTGAATCTAGCACTTCAAAAACTTCTCTGACCAGTTTGTCTGGAGACCATAGAAGGGAAGGAGGGAAAATGGGCATAGGGACCACAATCAACAGTGGCTTTTGCTTCAGCCTTTCCACATCTCAACACCCTCCAGACGTAGAGGATTATATTGTCCACCATTCTCAGATAGTATAACAAGTTGTGCTTCTGAGGACTATGGGAGTTGTGATCCAGTGCAAAGCAGAGATTTTAAATCTTTGGAAAACTCGTG
Source organism: Ctenosaura bakeri (assembly GCA_948474755.1). Lineage (NCBI taxonomy): Eukaryota > Metazoa > Chordata > Lepidosauria > Squamata > Iguanidae > Ctenosaura > Ctenosaura bakeri. Next base: position 77,357 of record CAOLHI010004174.1, read on the forward strand.
TCTTTCCAGAACTTCAATCTTACAACTAAAATTCCTCTTCCGGAGGAGGAGGAGGAGGAGGAGGAGGAGGAGGAGGAGGGGGAGAAAAAGAAGAAACGTAATCTCATATTATGCTTCTGCACGGTCAAACCAGTGCTTACATCTGCCAGGTATCTCCCTGAATATTCATGAAGCTGATTCAGCTCTTGTTGCTGTGCTGAGTTCAGTGGGTTGGCCTTGGTGGATACACATGGGTCAATTGAGATGCATGGAAATTTCTGGCATATAAAAAGTACAAAAAGCACAAAGAAAGGAGACAACCTCCAGGGCTGTCCTGAGGGCAGCTTAGCTCCCAAAACTTTACCTGCTGTCTGTAGCTTCAGAGGAGATGCTGCATATTTTACCCAGTGAAATATCTAGAAGGTTAAAGAAGTCTTTATTTCCAAGCTTGGAGAAATTACCTTTACCAGTGGGAAAGGGATTCTGGGAGTTGAGGTCCATAAGGTAACTTTCACAAGCTCTCTGTAGTTCATATGGGGTCCTTGGCAAGTACTCATGGGGGCCAAGTGCTGATGCCAGCTGCTATCCATCCCTTTTGGTTTTAGTTTGATTGCCTGACTGACGAAAACAAAATCAATCCAGAGACTGCTGCCTTATCTTTCTCAGTGGCAGAAAATTGTCAGTCCAGGCCAAGATATGTTGTTGTTTGAGACAAAGGACAAATGGGCCCTCCTTCCTATGCTATGAGCAAAAGAGGACAAGAATGGCAACTGAATTTTACTTGAACATTGGTGATGGACAGCTGTCTTCCACCACAGCTGAAGAGAAAAGGCCAGCTGAGGGGGTGTAGAGCTGGCTGTATGGCACAGATTAATGCTCCAACATCTCCCTGATACCTCAGGGGCAAACAGTCTTACTCTGCCCAACAGTAGGAGCAACCCCGAGAAATCAATGGTAATGTTTTCCCACAGTAGGGAGATTGGCAAGGTTGAACCAGGATGTCATACTACTGGGAGCAGAGCAATAACTGAAATTTTAGTGATTCTTTCCCTCTGCCCCAAAGTCACAGGGCCCAGTACTCAAGGCCTGTCAAGTTATTTTGGCACCAGGAGCAGAAATTGCCCAAACCAGGCCATCCACTCTCAGGCAGTAGAAAGAAATTCAGCATCATATATTAAATTACAAACATTTTACTGCCATTTAGTGACACTTCCAATCAGCTGCATGAGATGCCTGCCTAATTCTGTCTAATGCACGGATAGGCAAAGAGTAGCCAGCAAGGTCCCTGAATAGCAAGTCGTACACTGTGTAGAACTGTAGCATTTAAGAAGGTGAATTTACATATATAGGTGTTAAGAGAAAAGATGCCTTCTAGGCACTGTCACTCTTGGGGATTTAACTAGGCAAGGTTTCTGGGAAGGTACAAAACTCTCAGAGATTAAAAAAAGTCCAATGGTTCAGACTGAGAACATTTTAATAAAGCAGCTCTTAATTTGATGTAAATCTCCCAAACTGATTCTGCTTCAGTTTGCACCTACATGCAGAAGCATAGCATTGATTCACATCACAGAAGTGGCCAGCTATGGGCATTCCCAGGCTGTCCCTTCCATCATTTCTGTCCCTATCTCTCTCCGCCCATCAAAGGACAGGCTGCTGTCATTACTGGTATTGTCTTCCTGTGTTAAACGGACAGACGGACAGCGGGAAGAGAATGGATCTGGTAATGGACTGTTAAATTTCCCCCCCCACATATCAACGAACACACATTCCTACGCACAAATGTAGCAACACAGAAAGGTGTTAAAAATGAATGTGTGTTTTTTAAAAAACAGACCAATCAGTGATGGCGGGACAGGGTGAGGGAGGGGAATGGGAGTGGCCAGAGACTCGCTGTTGTGGATGCAACAACTGCTGTTCTCCGCAATAGTATGATGTAAATGTGTGTGTGTGTGTGTGTGTGTGTGCATGCACAGACAGCACAGTTTCTGAATCTCTGAATTCAGTTTCCAAATCGAAGGATAAAAACACTGCTCTTGAGGTGCAGTGAACCGCTCCTCCCCTCACATGCGGAAATGGCCCATGTCCAACATTCGAACCCACTATAGTTGGCCCTCTACATTTGTGGGTTTAACTTTCACTGATTTGATTATTTGTGAGTTTCTCCAAACCCTGTCTCCTCCATCTCAGGAGCTTCTCTTCAGGGGAAACTTCCCTCTTGGCAGCTCTGATCAGGCTGTGCAACCCTTTAAAAAGCTACCTCTGGTCCTCTTCCTTCTTTACCACCCATTGCCTAGCCAGCTAAGGATGGTTCTCAGCCCAATTAAGTGTTGGGGGTCCCTGGTAACAAATTATATTTACAGAGGATCCCTGGTAAAGAAAAGGTTAAGAACCACTGGTCTCCTGTTAAGTTTGAAAAGCAGGTCATGACAAGAATCTACAAGAGTGGTCACCTGTGTTGTTCTATATATAAAAGACATTTATATCTGTTTTCCTGTCCACCAGGAGTAGATTCCACTCTAGACCAAGCCACTCCCAACCACTTTGGATTGCCACAGGAATAGCTCATGACAATGCAATCTTCCTGAGAAAATCCATTTCCCCTCCAGCTATGTGGAGATTGCAGCTGAACTCAGAAGAAACAAGGGAGTCCAAGGTGGGTGGCGGATGGTAACATAGTTCCTGCTCATCAAAATGTCCTGGAGCTTCAACCCTGTGAAACCTAGCTCTCTGGTCTTAAGATGGCAACCTACTGCAGATTAGACCCAAGTGGCACAAACTGCCATTGCCACTTTTGTTGAAAGAGCATAATTATAGCAGCTGGCTGAAAAGTTGGTGGGATCCCTATCTGAGGTTGGCATTTCAGGCCTTCCCCCTCCTCTCTCCTTCTCTCTCATAGTCCCTAAAAGACTTAAAAGGATTCAGCAGAAGCAAGCCTGGTGTAGCCCAAATATTTCTTTCCTTTGCAGGGGTGGGGGAATGAAAGAATCTCTCTGGCTGCAAATGATATGGATGGGACTGTCAACCATAATGGGAAAGTGGACGCTGATCAACCAAACTTTGCTCAAGTTGTCAGCAGCTAATCAAGTCCCCTGGGGAAGCAGCAGTGTTCAGGTGTATGTTGGTGACAGTGTGGAGAAGATAGAAAAGGGGGTGGGTGAGAGATTGAGAGAGAGAGAGAGAGAGAGAGAGAAAGAACTGGAGAATATGGTGTGCAGAGTGGGAAGATTACAGAAAGCTAACTGTGTGTACATGCTGGGGGATCTGGCAGTGTCTTGACCAAGAAAGAAGTGGTTTTTTTTCTGAGCGTGTGTGTGTGTGTGTGTGAGTGCATTGAAGTTACCTGTCAACTTACAGAGATCCCATTACTTTCATAGGATTTTCTTAGGCAAATCCGGTGTTCCTTCTTCTAATGTCAAACTGGTATGCAGCTACTGTGAAAACAACAAATTCCATGCTGAAGGTCATTAGGAAAGGAATCAGGCATCTAAGTACCAATGTCACGATGCTTTTGTGGAAGTCTATGGTGCAACCAGACAGCACTCGGAATACAGAGTCCAGCTCAAGCCACCAAACTTCAGAAAGGCTATACTGTCAACCAAGGAAAGGTGCAGAAAGGGAGAACGAAAATAATCAAAGAGCAACTCCCCCATCAGCAAAGGCTATAACATTTGGAGCTTTTTAGTTTAGAAAAGAGACAAGTGGTGGTGGGGTGGAGATTACCATATTTGCCAGCATATAAGATGCACCATCATGTAAGACACACTTCATTTATATGCCAGCAAATACACACCAGCATGTAAAACACACCCCATTTTGAAACAGTGTTTTTCAGGGGAAAAAGTGAGTCTTATATGCCAGCAAATACAGTATATGTGCACATGTAGATAGATAGATAGATAGATAGATAGATAGATAGATAGATAGATAGATAGATAGCATAGATATGTCTTCAAGTCTCCTGTCAACCTTTGGCAAGGGTGGGCAACTGTGGAGCCACATTAGCACCTCAAATCCCTAGAGACCTTGGAGAACCATATCCTGACTGCAAAAAATTTAAAAAATGTTTGCCCCCAAAAGCCCTCTAGAGGCCACGGGGGCATTTTCATTATGTCCATTTCCACACTAGCCCGTTCTAGCGTTATGATTCCATTTTCAACATCTGATGGAATCCAGCCAGCCCCTCCCAAAGCTGCAAACCCCAAAATTCCATCAGATGTTGAAAGTGGAATCATAGCGAACGGGCTAGTGTGGTAGGGCAAGGTGGAAATGGGCCAGGTCTTTAGACCCCAGAGGGCCTAAATGAGAATGGGAAATGGGACAATGGGAAATGACAATGGGAAATGAGTGGAAGTCACTTCCTGTTCACTTCCTGTTTCATGAAAAGTCCTGTTTTGGGCCTAAATTATGAATACTAATGGCTACAGGTCATGCTGTTATAATTGCCTCTTTTTTTTTTTAATTATTTCACTATTTTTGAAAATGTACATATCTTCCTATATCTAAAAAATCACTGGGTAGGATACATTAATAAAACCACCTGATACAATTTTAAACAATTTAAAATAACAGAAAACAATTTAGAGCAATTCATTTGTATAAAATAATGCACACATCATGGTCTCTAACATTTCACAGAGGAAAGCCAGGACACATGTGGCCAAGTAACATCAGACTGTGACCAAGAAGGCAAAGGCTATGGAGAAGGAAGAACGCCCAAGCTAGGAGAAATTACAGCAGCTTGCTTTTGCCTGAGCCTGCTTGGAAGGGCAAGATTCTGGCCTCTCCTCCTCTCTCCTCCTTCCTGAGTTAATTCAGTGCAAACTAATTTTGCACTTTGTATCCAGTTTGCAGCAATCAAAGTAAGCTATGGGTAAAGGAAGCAAAGTCAGAGGAAGAGAGAGAAACTAGGATGTTTTAAAGGTAGCTGAAAAAGTGGGACAACAGGATACTAATTAAGACTGTCTAACTGCTAAACTGAGACATTCAGAGGGTATGACACAGCTCAGTAGGTCTAAGTCCACCTAGGGTCAGTGGTCCTATGTATTAGTTAAAATAGGCTATTTAACTTTCAAATGTGGTAACCTGTGTTTGGAAGCCATCTTCCTCATTCTGGCGAATGGAGCCAAAGACCTCTGCCCCAAAGCCCTGGCCTGACAGCACCACTACTCTCTCTCCAAACCTTGTTCTGTTCTTTGTCCAACAGCTCTAACCAATCCATACTCCCTTCCTCTTCTTTAATACAGGCAACCCTCCAGATCCTCAGATTATGTATCTACGGAGTCAATCAACCATGGCTTAAAAATATCCCTCCCCGATAAAATCCAAATAGCAAACTTCGATTTTTTCCCCCTCCTCATTTTATATAAAGGATGCCATTTTACCACACCAATGCACATAATGGAAGTTGAGCACCCCCAAATTTTGGTTTCCACGGGGGTAAGGTGGGGATATCAAACTCTAGCAGATACCGAGGGCCCACTGTATTTAGGAAGCATCAAAAGTAAATATTGTTGTATGTCAGAGAAATCAGTTTGCACTAAAAACGACTGGTGCCACTTTTATAATGATGCCATATAATAATGATGACGTTGCCTAAATATCATATATTTATATAAAATATTTCTAAAGTACATATAGATGTTGTTAATGTACATAGAGATGTTGTTGTTGCTGCTGTTGCTGCTGTTATTGCTATCTCTCTACATAGTGCTCCCTGAGTGTTTAAACTGCTTCAGATACATTATCTTTTTAATTCACTCTGAGTTGCTGCAAAAAGCTTTGGACTAGATAAATGTGTGAAATGCAAGTGGGGACATTCACAGCAAGACTGAAAGCACAGTCATTTGCTTGCGTAAGGCCACCAAATGAGTTGATGGATGTGGAGAGGATTGAACCGGGGACCTCCTGACTGTTCCTTGTAGCTTGTAAAGGATAACATTAATTTATGGCAGGGGCCAGTTCCAAATTAAATTTAATGTGACCCACAGCTTGATGCTCTTTTAGGAAGAGAAGCTGGAGCTCAATTCTGCTTGTAAACTACACTATCTTACTCCTTAATCCCAGATTTAGGCCCTTTCTTCATCCTACCTTTTCTCAGCGCTGGGATGCGGTGCTCGCGCGAGCAGCCTCTTGTGAGAGGCCCTCGTATCCAGGTTTCTTCAGCTCCACACGAGCTTCCTGCTTGCATGAGAGCCTCGCCTCTTCCTTTTGCAGTGCAGCCTGGGGCCTTCCCAGGGCAGAGCAATGCATGATTGAGCACCATTTTCGGCTTAAAGCCGAAAATTAAAAAGGGTGCGAGTGGTGCCTGCCAGGCCCTGTAATGTTGCACAAATGTGAGTGTGTTGTGTGGACCGCTCCTCACATTTGCACTACACTCGAGGGGCCCTTTTGCATGAAAAATGCCATGCAAAAAGGACCTTATACAGATATGGCCTGTGCTGAGTCAGTGAGGAGAAAAAGATGCTTCCGGACAATGCAGCAGGATGAGAGGCAAGCTGATTTACATGTGCCTATTCATCACATCATATAAATGGCTGCAGTCCTGTGAGTGCTTCCTTAAAAATAAGCTCCAGTGATCTGTAGGGGACTTACTTCTGAACAGGCATAGGCCCTTTCTGCAGCTTACCTGCATCCCGGTGGCATCTGGTGATGATGGTCACAGCAGCTCTCTCAGGAGAGGAGCACAATGGAACTCTCCCCTCTGCACCAGCTGCCTGTGGGATCCAGGAAGCATAATGGCCAAACGTTTTCCTGCTGCAGCATAGCCAGGTACTGTCTCAGGCTGTTCTGGGGTAGGAAGTGCAACCATTGTGCTTCCAGGATCTCTGCAAGTAAAGTAAGTGTGGGCACACAGTGGGAGGGCGGTGGACATTGATGGGGAAAACCCGTCAATGATTTGCAACACAATCACACCTCCAGGGAGTGGGAGAAGGATAGTGTTATCACGGTTATGATATGTCGGGTGAGAGCACTAGATATCCTTTTGATATCAAATAATTTGACCTTTGCTTGACCCTTCTCTGCCACCCCACTCCACGTGTTTGCAGAGGCCTCCTGGACGAGCACATACGGACGCGGCCGTTAATGGTTGTACATTCCAAAACCCCATTCAGGCAGGCAGTTTAGGCCTCTCCATTGCTTTGGGGGAAAACCTCCCTGCAAACCGGCTCTGCTCAGCTAGGATCTACACAAAGCCATGCAGCCAAGGGCCAAGCCATTCCTTTGTATCGGGCTATTAACAAACTGGCCACGCTATTGTTAGTCAAAGCTAAACCAGTCATGCAAAACTTGACCTTTTCCAACTCCTTTGTCCAACTCCAAATTTCCTTTGTTCTCACCGAGCATAACATAGCCTGTAGGTAAACTCCATCCTATAAAAGGTCCCCACTTTTGGGACATCTTCGGACTACTTTGAACTTCCATCTTGCCTTGCTGCTGGTTGTCTAAGGAAACTCCCCTCAGCAAGCCCCACTGAGCTTTCTTCCCCGGAACCCCGCTTCTCTCCAGGACTACGAGACCAGGTGTCATATTGCCTTTCCCGAAAAGCTCTCCATTTCTAGTTCTCAGTTAGTTAGTTTATGTTTTGTCTTGCGTGTTTCTTGTCTTTAATAAAATATTACTTGTTGCTTTAAAACCTTGTCTAATTGCTCTCTGACCTGATGCTGTATAGATAGGGTTAAAAGATCATTGCTAAGTTACCCTGCCTCTCGTTTAGCCGAGAGAGTGCTCAAGCTAAATTCCCCCAACTTGTGTTTTATTTGGTTATCTGGGTGCCCCTCCCGGGACCCCCAACATACAGGGTAACAATAGGACCCAATCGACATTGTGGACAAGCATCATTCAGGTCCTGTCCTTCTCCCATCCCCAGTGCAGGTTGGGTGCGTTGAGCGGAAAGGACCAGAGGGGTCCATTGTACAACACCAAGTGATCACCTAACATGTGCAGACACAAATAGACTGTGTTGAATCAGTCACCTCTTGTGAGAGCAAAGGAGTGATTTTCCATGGGGCAACTGACACTTTTGAACACCAAGACTTGATTTCTAAGGCAAGATGGTTCCAGTGAACCCACTCTTGGTTTTAGACTGTATATTGATGTATCTCTCCAGGGTTCTGAACCTGTTTTAGAGACAGAGTTCAACAATTTGGATAGCTCCTTTAGAGTTCAGGCTAAAACCTGAAGTAAATTCATGCGCTACTGATGTCAGAGTCATCAGCTGCCACTGAATAGGAGTGGAGTATTGGTGGCTGTCTAGAGGTTGAACTGAATTCTCACCATCCTTGCTCCTGCATGACTCACTTACGTACCTCTTGCATCAGAGGGCTACCTTACACAAAGAGCAGATAAGATGATGACGCAGTCCTGGTTTATTCTTTTTCAGATAGGTTGAATGTATATGACATCTTTGAACATTCTTAAGAAATCTAGCAAGTTTTCTTCCTGACTTGCTTGATTTCTGTATGCAAGGATTCTCTTTGGCCAGGGAGGAATATGTGGACACAAATATTTATCCTACCTGCAATCTGACACTGTACAATCAAGGAAGTGGTTTTCTCATCATGTCATTGTTTGTATACATTGCTCTTCAGCTGCCAGAAGCGACATCAGGGATAAGTGATGAACACATGTCTTAATTAGCTCTTAGAAATTAAACCTTGGGGGGGCTGGGGAGCACCCAGACTTGAGGTAAGCTATCTAAACATCTGGACAAGTTTCTATCATCTCTGTTCCTCAGGGTGTCACGGACCAATTTGTTTGCTTCCTCTGCAGTTAGTTCTCTTGCACTCCTCTAAAGAAGAGGAGTGAATTCACAGTAATCTGTTTCAGTTTGTCAAACAGATTAGTGCAGCTTGTCTGGATAATTCCCCTCTAACAGCTAAATGGCCCCATTTTCAGGAGAAAGCTGAAAAGAAATTCATGCGCATCTTCGTCAGCTCTCTGTCTGATGGGTAAGAAGATGCTGCCTCTCTTGCATTTTCTTTTGTTTACACGCTCATCTGTTTAATTTCCTTTTTGCATGTTTTCTCTGACAGAGGCGGATGTCTATGGAGCCAGAGATAGAAGGAGGATTCAGTTTCTAAAGTTAACAGAGACTGTAAATTTTGTTTTGGATTTTTTTTTTTTTTTTTACAAGGACTTTCCAAATCTCCCAACTGGGAGCCCTTTTTTTTTTTTAAGCTTTGGAAATCAGAAGTGTTCATGGTCCTCAAAGCCTCTCTGGATGTCTGATACTCTGGTCCAGAAGCCCTTTCCCGCTACTTTTCTGATGGTGGAGGCAGGACAAGGAAGCAACTCAAGACCAAAAGAAAGCAGCTTCACCACATTCTCCAAGTCTTGCTATTGGGCAGAGTGGATCTTTGGCCAGAAACTTCTGGGTGACTTATGCCAGTGTAACTGGGAACTATGTCAACATAACTGCTTTTTTTGGATGTTGCTGTACCAATTTATATATCACTATTAATAAGTCACAGTTTGGCTGCCAGATTGTGCCAGGTGTTCTACTGGCCTGCTCCTGGCCCTCTTGTTCTGCCACTGGCTTGCTGCTTTCACCTTCCTTCTTCTCTGAGACCAGCCTTCCAGGACAGGAGAACTCCTTTGGCCTCCCATCATATTACAGATGGAATCCTGGAGTGTAACAAACTGGCAAAATGTTCTGCCTCACCAGCCTGAAATAGGATCTTGGCGTAACACTGTCAAGAAAGCACTGGAAAGTGTCAATTCTTCAGTTTGTAATTACTGCATTTTTATTTCAAGGTTGAGGTACTTTTGGGATTTTCCACCTCAGCTGCCTAAATAACTCAATTAGCCTTGGGTACTATGCACTGTGACGGGATAGAGGGAGATCCTATTTTCTGCTCTGTTTCACTTAGGAATAATGTCTTAGGCCAGCTCTACTTTTTTTGTGGCTCATAGCACCCTGAATTTTGTGAGCTCTAACTGCCATGGCTTCATTCTATGGGAGCTTGGGGTTTGTAGTTTGGTGTGGCCCTAGAGCTCTCTGGCTGAGAGAGTAAATACTATTCCCCATACTACAAATCCCAGAATTCCAGAAGATGGAGCCATAGCAGTTAAAGTGGAATAGAATAGCCAGATCTCAGGGCCTGACCCTGAGTCTCCAATCTTTGTGGGTCATCTCCAAGTGGGAAATGAGGGTGCAAAATCTCATTTTGAAAGCCTTTACAGGAACTATTGCAGCATGGGTGAATGGGGACCTTTACACTGGGAAGTGTAGAAACTCAGCCAATGCCTGGCGATTCTGTGACCATGTTAACTTCTATAGCACAGCAAGCGAACAGTTTGTTAGGCAGCCACCTTAAATTGTGGTAGATTTCATTTCCCAAGAATCTCAAAGTGGCCTATATTCTCTGCCCTTCAGCTTAATTTTCTCCTTGTGAAACTCAGACTAGGAGATGGTGAGTGAGTCCACAGTCTCAAAGTCATGGCTGAGTGGGGTCTGAACCTGGGTATTTCAGATAAACAGCAGGTGGTCTTCCTCCCTTCCTATACAGAAGCTGATTGGACTGACAACTGGATCTTATTTTAATGCAAGGGACAGGACAGAATCCTCCTGAGACCAGCAGGTACAGATAGAGTTGCTGGGCTGAAACCTGAAACCTAGAGAAATTGCTTTCAAAGTCACAGAAGACAGATTCTCATGATGTCACTGAGCATGATACATTAAACATTAAGCACAAAGTATGCAATTCAAACACCATATCTAAGACAGTGGTCTCACCTTGAGATTTATTTGCCTCCCCTGGAGGACCACAGAAGAGCGATCAGATCCTGAGGACCAGGCCCACGTCTGGAAATCTAGCAATCTTAGGTTCAAGGCAAGCTACATCTCTGTCCTGTACTGGGTTGCCATTGGCTGCACCCCAAGCATCTGCTGACAAAGGCAGCTGCCTCACTTTGCCTAATGGAAGGTTTTTGCCTGGATCTTTCCAGTCCTAGTCCACTTCTAAAAGCTCACTGCCTTGATTGTAAGGTACCACTGTGTACTTATGCTGACATAACTAATTTCCTCATCTCTTGCACTGTTTTGTTCTTGGTGGAAGAGCAGCATCTACAATGCATTCGTGCCAGACATTTCAAGCAGTTGAACTTTTCCTAAACGTTTCTTCTTCTTGTGTACCTTCAAGTCATTTCCAAACTTATGGTGACCCTAAGGCAAACCTGTAATGGGGTTTTCTGGGGGGCTGAGAATATGTGATGCACCCAAGGTCACCCCGTAGGTTTCCATGACTAAGCAGGGAATCGAATCCTGGTCTCCAGGATTATAGTCTAGTGTTCAAACCACTACACCACGTTGGCAAAACCTAATTAAGATGTGTCCCTAACCTTTGGTAATTGAACAACAGGTATTTCCAGCTTGACATCTCTGTTGTGCAGTTGTTTCTGTGATAATGCAACCTAATACAACTGCATGAGGACATGTTTTTATCATACAAATGCTGAACAGAATCTTGGCCTAAGTGCCCACTGAGATGGTTGAATGTGTCCTCATCCATTTAATGTAACAACTTTGTCACATGCATAATGCAATAAACATTTGCTAAGTGCATTTTGTCCTAATGGGGTGGCATTCATTTGCCACTTGATCTTTCAGAATACATTTGATTATGTACTGATGTGTCTGCACTCGTTTGTAGGCCATGGGCTCAGTGACAATTTGGGTATTCCACAAACTTCTCTCTGGCTCCGCCTCAAGTATCATCATAAAAAAAGACCCTGAGTGTTAACAATATCCATCCATTAAGTCTCTGAAGGTGAAGGCAGTATGTCCAGTGGGGCCAGAATTTTTCACCCAGCTTGCATTTTTCAGATGTTTCTCCTGAAGAAGGCTGCCAGAAGGAAAAAGAGAATCAAAGAGAGAAGAATGGGAAATGGAAAGAAAGAAAGAAAAGAAAGTTGTGTGAAAGTGCATGAGTAATAAAGAAACAACTTCTTTACATTCAGCCCTTGCCTACTCCGTATACCCTTGCAGTTGTTGTTGTCAATTGCTACCAAGTCAGCTTTGAATTGTGATGATCCTATGAATGAGAGACCTCAAACATACACATCAGCAACTCTTTCAAGATTTTGCAACTTCAGGGGAGCTATAGTTTCCTTGCTTGAGTCTATTGCATTTATCCAATTGTAATGCAGTCTTTCTCTTTTCCTACTGCCTCCCACTTTGCCAGGGATTATTATCTTTTTTTAATGAGCCATGTTATCTCATGATACATCCAAGCTATGACGGCCTGAGTTTAGTCATTTTGGCTTCTAGTGAGAGTTCAGACTTGATTTGCTCTGGGACACATTTCATATGGCCTTTTGGCAATCCATTGTATCTACAGAACTCTCCTCCAACACCACATTTCAAATGAGTTGATTTTTTTCCTGTCATCTTTGTTTCACAACCACACACAGCAATTGCAATATGAAGGCATAGAGGATCCTGATTTTGGTATTCAATGATACATGTTTACATTAGAATATCTTCTCTAGTTCCTTCATAGCTGCCCTTCCAAGTCCTATTCTTCTGCTGATTTAGTGTCCACCCAAGAAAAAAACAAAACTTCTGCACAAAAACATGCATTCTGGTATGATGGTTTCTGGCCTTCCCAAAGAAGGGAGAACTGTGAAATCATGCCTGGAGGAGGAGAAATATTTAATAAATCTAATGGGTTGTAGGAATGGAAATCATGAGATATCCAGATGAGAATATCCAGATATGTTTCACATTATATCATAGCTGGCATCACATTATAAATTATGATGGTGTAACTCAGACTTAGGCTATCATAACTCACTTATCATACCATACAGGTAAGCACTTACAGCAGGATAATAGCTTAACATTTGGTGTTTTTTCTATTCTGTTGTTCTCTTGGTGGGCAATTGTTTGGAAAGTGTTTCTTTTACAAAGAAGGTCATTAATGGACTAATGACCTTCTTTGTAAAAGAAACACTTTCTAAATTGTCTCCCATTGGGAGAACAACAGAACAATGCTGTGGTCTTGTGATAAACCTCAGTCAAAGATGCCATTGTCCTGCTGTGAGTTCAATTTACCTGGCTTGTGTGATAAAGCCCAGTGAAGCCATTCGATCCTGTGACTTTTACCAGTGGCAGTTCCAGGATTTCTTGAACCTTTGGGGAAGACTTACCCTCCCCCAGTCCCCAATAATCTGGAAATGGGGGAGGTGTCCAAATAGAATAGTGTCTCTCTGGTGCTTCTTCTGTGCTATCTGTGAGTTCTTTGAAAATCTGTTTTGATGCTGATTAACTGATGAATGATGATTTTTTGTGATTTATTGTTTCATTTCCCATTAGCAATTTTGTTAGCTACCTTGAACAAATTTTACCTTTTTATGGAAATGTGTGTGGTGAGAAATGTAATAAATAAATAATATCTCTTTCCACCCCCTATAACAGACACAGATGATCCTTTCTAGGTGTGTGTAACATGGATTTCAGGTTACTGTGTGGTCCTGGTGCCCATGATCTCTCAACATACCAAAGCTTGAAGAGAAGACTTCATTGCTTAAGGAGTACAGACTACAGTTGGCCGTCCACATTTGTGGGTTCAACTTCCACAAATCTGATTATTTGTGAGTTTCTTCAACCCTTGCCTACCACCTCAGGCACTTCTTTTTCAGGAGAACCTTCTATCTTGGAGGTTCCAATCTGGCCATGCAGCCCTTTAAAAGCCTGCCTCTGGTCCTCTTCTTCCACCACCACTATTACCCAAAAATGGGCTACTCAAAGATCCACCTGCAATGCCAGTGGGGAATATTAGCTCAAAAGGGGAGTCCTGTGGGGGGTAATCTTGCAGGATCTTTTACATCTGTGTATACTAGTACTAATGCAGGGACACCAGCCAGAGATTTCAAAAATAAGTTTTGTTTCATTGTGGGAATTAACAATCACACATACACACAAGATTCAAGCAGTCTCACAGTCATACTAGGCTAACTGCAGGAAAAGGGAGTAAAAATTGGATAGCGAGAAGTCAGGGCGAATTGGGTGATATTTTCCTATCTGGAGAGAAGAGACAAAGAAATGTGGCTCAGACTAAGTGTCCAAGGATAGTACAAGAATGGGAATTGGAACAACAGAGTGATGGCCTATAGCATAGCAATAGCATGTGTATTTCTATGCGGCTTATCAGTTAAGTGTTCTCTAAGCAGTTAGCTAATTGCCCTCAACAAGCTGGGTACTCATTTTACCAACCTGCATAAGGATGGAAGGCCAAGTCAGCCTGGAGCCTGGCGGGATCGAACTCGCAAACTTGTGGCTGCAGTACCAGCATTTAACCACTGCACCACTAGGGCTCCCAGAGTACTACAAGTTATCTGGCTCGGAGCCAAGATTTAAATACCCTATTTCTGCCCTGAAGGGGAGGTGTTAATGGATCTCTTGGAGTGTAAACAATGGGGTCCAAAACAAGCTAATGGCTTTAGGATTAGGTGACAAAGGACTGATGGGAGTTGGGTAGCTTCTTAACGTGAGACAAGTGAGGAAACAAAAAGGGCAGAAGAAGAACGTCAAAGACATTTGGTTGCTCTGTGGAGATACTATTATTTCTAAAGGCTGAGTTATTGAGGGATATCTGCAAATCCATTACTGCCAGGGCTTCCCTGACTATGACCTAGCCACACCCTGAGGTCTCATCTGACCTACTTTTGCATCGCACAGGTTCAGCAAGTCTTCATTCATCAGCACAACATTATAGCTATAGCAGTGTATAATTTCTATCTTATGCCAATTAATGATCTTTGCCAATTAAACCATATCATACAGCCTGGTAACACCAACAGCTGCCTGGCCAGCTAAGGACAGCTTGTGTCCCAATTTCTCAGCACCACAAACCCTCTCCTGATGCCCACCAACACCTATGGAAGGAGATGGGTAGGAGAGAGGAAGTATGTAGGACTACCATGCCAACACACACCCCTTTTCTTCTCCTTTCCCTGACCTGGTTTGGATCTTGGGTGCCTCCCCCCTCCACCATGCCTTTGTCCCTTTCCCACAGACACAGACACAGACACAGACATTTTGATAGTTGTGATTTTTCCACTTTTTGTGATGATCTTGAGCTCCTAACCCTAGAGAACGTGGAGGTCCAACTGTATTTGCAGTATATTTACTCTTCTAAGACTGGACTCTCGCCAGTATTTGAAAACTGCTTCCTCTTGGAAAAGCTGAAGTAACTGGGCATGTTTAACTTCCAGAAAATAGATCAAGGGAGACATAATTGCAGCTTTAAAATACTGACACGGCTGCCTTACATGACATGAGTCACAAGCCTTTCATCATCGGCAGTGCTATTCTTTGAATCTTCTCTAATTTGCTTATGGCCTTCTGAAAAGACAGCAACTGAATCTTGATGTGGTTCTCCAGCGGAGACCTTAATGGAAGAGTTGGTTTGCTCCTGCATCTTGCGCAATTGTGGTGTATCCCTGAACATTTGCTCTTTGTGAAATATTTCTTTAGTTATTAGCTTATTTCAATATGTATCTGAACGGCTCAGGGTGCTGCACAATAAAATAAATTTGGAACAAAATAAAACAACAGTAATTATTTTAAAATATTAAAAGTTTATTAAATTATTTATCACATAAGACAGGACCAATTAAAACCAGTTAAGACAATTTAAAACAATAGCCTTTGTGTGACTGCTAGAGCTTCAGGAAACTTACTCTTTTGGACTCCAACTCCCAGAATCCTTTAGCCAGCACGGCCATCCTGACAAGGGGATTCTGGGGTTTGGAGTACAAAAGGTAATGTTTGCAACCAGTGTTGACTCTGGCTGTGATGTCGGTGGGGCAGTGAATCCATTCCAGGTTTCATTCCAAACTTTAAAGGAATTTTCTAAGATGCTGAACCCCTTTGGTAGTGGGTTTCAGCACCTTGGACAGCGCTTTTAAAGTCCAGATTCGTTTTTTAAAAAATCAGTTATGAAAATATGTATATTCCATCCTATATCTAAGGAATTCGGGGCAGGCTAAAATAAAATTAATTTAAACAACTCAGAACAATTGCAAACAATAAGAATTATCATCATCATCATCATCATCTTTATTTCTATACCACTTTTCTCCCCAAGGGAACTCAAAGCAGCTTACAAACATAAAAAAGCATAATTAAAAACTATAATATGCAAAAGTTAAAACACAGATTAAACATCAGTGATGATTAAAACAATGTTAAAATACATATTAAAAACAACATACAAAAAGCAATTAAATAGCAATTAAAATAACCAGCACCATTCTACATACAGATTACATATTAAATGCCTGTCGGAATAGGAATATCTTTAACTGTTTCCTGAAGGTAGGCAGGGAGGGTGCAAGTCTAACCTCTTTGGGCAAGGAGTTCCAGAGCCTGGCCAAAGAATAATTTGAAAGACTGAAAGCATCTGAAACAATTTATGACTTAAGACAATCTGAAAACAATTTAAAACCACTCACATGTGCAAATTTGGATGAAACCAATTAGTTTCCAGAAAAGTTTAATGAAGAGTCATGTTTTCTTCGCACCAGGACAATACCTGTGTTGTTTCCTTTCAAAGGAGAGATTTCACAACCTGGGTGCTGCAGCAAAGAAAGCCCTTTCCTACATCCTCCTATACTAGGATTCTGAGGTATCCCATTTTATAGAGGAATAGCTTATATACCTGGCTTTGCCCAGGATTTTATTTTCTCACAGGTAATACTTGTTAGAAAGATTTGAGATCCTGTGTCTCTAATTCCCTAAACTATCTTGTCCAGTGTCTGTAAATTTTCCCCATATTCCCCAATTCAATCTGTATTCAGAGTTATTAACATGCTGAGGTTGGGTTCCTGAGACAATATGTTGCCCTCCTCCTTGCTGCTAGGTCTCATCTCCAAAGCAACTGACCTATTCAAGACAGACACAGTTGACTGAGACCTAAGAGCCCTCTGACTGAGTATTCTAAAGGCCCCTCCCTAAACTGCCAATTTCAGGATTCCATAGAATCTTCACAGGCAGCCAATCATATGAGGTCTTTGCCTGCCTGACACAGACAAACAGAAAAATTCATTCACAAACTTTGACTTTTATATAGTAGATGTCCTATATTTAGTTGCTTGGAATTCAGTCCTGTCTTGGCTGTAACAGATGCCCCAAATCCAGTATCCCTTGGATTCTTCAGAATGAGCATCAGCTGAGCTCCCAACAGATGAACTCCCAAGCATTTGGTATGCAGCATATCAGACCACAGGAAAAAACTAGAAGTTCAGCTGTGGAGATTGTGGCTAGCATGGTGCTGCTCTTTCTCCTCTCTAGCTATGAAAGCTGACCAAGCAGCAACGTGGTTTTTTTTAATCTTGTGATGGCTGTCCATGGATTTTGGGGTTCCTATGAGAACTGAAATCTTGTGGGAGCCACAGCATGTCATGAGAGGCTTGCCTTTTGTGAGACTTGAGGTGGCCTACCTTATGTGTATTGACCAGTCTTGAGTTGGCTTCATGAGTAGGAAGCATCTATCCTAGGTTGTTGTTGCAGTTTTCATCACTGATGAAAACTGGGACATGTGTGGTTAAGCAACATCAGAGGGTGGTCAAGATGGCAAAAGTTATTAATGAACTAAAATGAATGGAATTAAAGAACACACAATCTGGGAGAGATTGTGGCAGTTTGTTTTTGCCTGAGCCCACTGAGAAGAGGAAAATTCTGCCCCCTCCTCTCCTCTCCCCCTCCGGCTTCATTAATTGAGCGCAAACTGCTTTAGCACTTTGCACTCAGTTTATAGCAATGGAAATAAATAAGCTGAGGAGAAAAAGTGGAAGTGGGAGAAGAAGAGAGAAACTGGAACATTGTACCAGCAGCTGAAACAGTGGGATGACATAACACTGTCCCTGCCAAATCTAGACAGTTGAAGGTATGATCACGTAACCTCTAATCCTCTTCCTCTGCTGGGTGTCCCCCCCCCAGCCAAAAACATCCTACCATTTCTGAGTCAGCAGAGAAACGTTCCTGCAGCCTGCTGGAAGATGCACAGGCCAAGAGTCAGAAGTGTCCCTATAAACCTGGGACAGTTGGATGGTATGGTAATTCTTCAGCAGGCTTCAGGGGCAAACCTACATAGATTAGACTCCCTGGACTATAGGTAGACTAGAGAGTCATATAGGACTCCAGATCCTGAATGATCTTGGAAGCTAAGCAAGGTCAGTCCTAGTTAGTACTTGGATGGTAGACCACCAATGAATACCAGGTGCTGTAGGCTATATTTCAGAGGAGGAAACTGGCAAAAACACTCTGATTTTCTTTACCTAAGAAAACCCTATGAAATTCATGGAGTCACCATAAATCGACAGGCAACTCAAAGGCAAATAAACACACTTATAGTGTATATAAATTAGACAGACATATATACCTGGAATGGATTCACTGCTCCACTGACACCACAGCCATTAAATGCCACTGTTCTAAGTCCTGCTGCTTCTTCCAGGTTTTACTTCAGTCACCCAGCAAAACCCTACCTGCTCACATTGGCAAGGTTGCTCCATTCTTGGCATCACCCACTTGGACCCTGTTAATAATTATATACCAGTGGTATACTGAAGGTATTGTCTGCTTGGAGGAGCTCTGAAACTAACGGTGGTCTAGTCCAGGGCTCTGACTGGAATAATGAGCTGACTCTTGACAGTTGCAAGCACTCCTTCCCTCCCTACTTTCTCTCTCCACCTTCTCTCAGAGTCGTGGGAGGCATTAAAAGAACTTGAAGAAAATGTCAGGATTACATCTACAATGTGCTAGTGAGTAGGCTGGGGGAAAGTAAGACAGACATCCCTCAAAACTGGGGAATATGTCTATGTGTGCTGCCAAAGAGAAGGATGTCTTTTTTTGAGCCAGACGATTTGCTCATTTTAGTTTGCGGTATTATCTTTTCAAGTTAGCCTAAGTGGACCCAGGACTAGAAAAGGAGGAAATAGAGCAGATATGTCCCTTTTACACTTGATCTTAGCCAAAAGACCAAGAAGCAATAGCAGATATTTCTCTTCTATGAGAGCCAGTGTGAAGTAGAGGTTGGAACATTGGACTAGGACTCTGGAGACCAAGATTCAAATCCCCGCTCAGCCATAGAAACCCACTGTGTGACCTTGAACAAGTCACACACTCTCAGCCTCAGAGAAAGGCAAGACAAATTCCATCTGAACAAATCTTGCCAAGAAAACCCCATAATAAGGTCCCCTTAGCACCACCATAAGTCAGAAACAACTTGAAGGCACACAACAACAACAACTGTAACTGTTGTCCAAAAAGTAACTTTTCTGACCTGAGAACAAAAGACCAGCGTCTTGTCCACCAGGAGCATTACCATTTATTCATTTCTTTGTGATAACAGGAAGAGAACTGTTTTTAGAAAATTCAGCCCCAAACTCTCCACTACAATGAAGAAAAATGGAGTCCATCAGGAGGAAGTCCTCCTGTTTCATTTACTTCCAATTATTTCAATAAAACTTCCATATTCCCTGAGGGGTCATCTCCTAAATTTACGCTTCTGTTCTTTGCCTTGGTCAAAATATAAGCCTAAATCTTAGTGGATAGTCTCAGCTAGAATGAATAGTTTAATCCTGAGGCAACACATAGGTAAATCTCACTGATTCAGTGGCTCTAATTGTATTATGACTAACGCTCGGATTCAGTCCATTGTCTTTCTGTTTTCACAGATCAATCACTCATTAAGATCTGTCTCTGCACTAACTATCCATTATGGCTCTTCTGAACCCAAATAAGATTTTTCTAAAACAGATTTTCCAAATGCAGAAATGCCCTGTCAGCTGAACAGCTGAGCATAGAAGACAGCATCCTTTTAGTGGCATATATCCACATAAGTGTAGCTTATGTGCATGTGTAGGCTTCTTCTTCTTCTTTTTTTTTAGCATGATGTAGTGGTTCCAGTGTTGGACTAGCACAACAGGAGACCGGGTTCAAATCCCTGCTAGGCCATGGAAACTCACTGGCTGACCTTGGGCAAAGTCACAGTCTCTCAGACCATTTCTTCCCTACGCTGTTATAGTGTTATTATTCCACTTTCAACATCCTGTGGAATTCTGGAGTTTGTAGTTGACTGAGGCCAAAGAGCTCTCTGGCTGTGAATTCTAAATGCCCCTCCCTAAACTGCAAACCACAGGATTCCATTAGACGTTGAAAGTGGAATAACAGCAGTATAACAGTGTAGGGCGGAAATGGCCTCCTCAGTCTCAGAAGGAGGCAAAGGCAAATCCCCTCTGAACAAATTCTGCCAAGAAAACCCTGTGGTAGGTTCATCTTATCTCCATAAGCCTAAAATTACTTAAAGGATACCAACAACGTATTTCTCTGGATGGGAGCAGAAGGAGCCTCTAGCCTTTTCTGTCCTATCAAAAACCTCTCCATGTCAAGCTCACAGAAGGGCCACTGTTGTTGCTGCTTAAGGAAAGGAAGGAGGAGTTTGGCCATACAGACTATGAAGATGTGGCTGATCTGGTCTTTGTGGGAAAGGAAAATGAGGTTGTACTCCTTCTGTGTGCACTCTGTTGTTTCATTCTCCCTCCAAACTGAGGCCAGCTGTTTTTTTCTTGTTTAAATTGCCTCTTTGCTTCCAGTTGATAAGCACCAGCTCCCAGGGGCTTGACAGTTGCAGAGAAAAAGAAAGACACAGAACTGGACAGGCAGAGTATTATGTTCTGCCCTGCTTGATATAGGATCTCAGCCAAAAATCTGCTGAATTCACTGTTCTCCTTGCTTTCATTCTGTATCAGTAGTGGTTTCTCTATAGGATACATTGCCTGTCATTTAGTTTCCTAAAAAAAGATGTAAGCACACATCTCTCTCACCTCCTACTCTCCTAATTTCTCAGGTTGCACATTTATCAACTTTGCAACTGTACATATTTTTTCCCTAGATGAACATTTTCTGCATACTGGATGGGGAGGGAATAAAATCTGAACCTAAAGAGACAGCAGAAGGCTATCAGCTTCTTCTCAGATAAAGATTTCTGTAAGATGCATTGGATGTTTTCAACAGCTCCGTGGCAAATGACAAACAATTCACGTGATCAGCTGATGATGGGGTCATTCGCAGAGGTACCACTTCAGACTGCAGATGGGATATTACCTCTGTATTAAAACCAGGCAAACAGCAAGCCCTGCAGATTGAAAAGAAATCTATATGTTGTGGTGAAAAGATTCTTGTCTAAATGCAGGTAACTGCTCTCACATGGAAGCATTAAATTATCCATATCCAATCTATAGCAAGGTGGCTGTTGAATCTGTTACCACATGAAGAATGAAATGACGGTTGGTTTAACAAGCTATACAGCTCAGGTCTAGGTTATCTGAAGAACTGTTTTCTGCCATAGGCCCCTGCCTGTGTTTTGAGATTTTCTGGGGAGGGCCTTCTCTCTGTTCTACCCTACTCACTCTCCTGATGCAGAACAGGACTGATGCACTTCAGTCCCCGATGCACATTGTTCCCATCGTGCATCAGTCCCAACGCACATTGTTCATTTGGCCAGTTCCCATAGGTAGTAACATAACAGCAGCCCCCTATTGAAAATGGCCATTACAGATTTGCTTAATTCTAATTCCCAAAGGTGTAAGTCCACTTGCCAAGACATAAGCGCTCAACAAGATTCTAACCATTTTTTTAAACAATTTACTTAGTTTTTAACTTTTGCCTGCTGTTAATTTTTAATGGTTTTAATCATTGTTAAGTAGGGATGGGCCAACTGAATCTTTGAATCCTCGAATCCTGGGTAAGGATTCAAGATTCCCGAATCTGAATCCCTGTGCCAAAATAGGCAAACCAAATCTTTTGAATCTGCCAACTAAACAGATTGTTGAAGACTGGGACACCTGAAAACCTGGGAGACCATACATACAAGGGAAGATAGTAAGTAGGTGAGGTTTTCCCTCGGAGTAATAATGGCCTTTGCTAACAATTTCACAAATTACATCTGGGCTTGTATTCTAAGATATTTATATGGAATATTTCATATTGAAGTTCAGTACTTGACTGGAAGCTACAGGCTTGAGATTTTAAAGACAGCTGAAACATTCCTTTGCATAGCTCCCTTGCAAACCTCTTTCAGACACAATTCTGGGGTTTGCAGTTTTACAAGGTGTCACAGCCTTCTCTGACAAAGTGTACTGGTGCATCATCAAACTGCAAACCCCAGGATGCCAGAAGGAGCTATGCAAAGAAAAGCCAGTTTTGACCTGGATTAGCTTTCTACTGTAGTATGTGGCTCTGTTTACACAGGCAGAAAAATGTGGGATTAATCCACATTTTCCTGCCTGTGTAGAAAGGACTTTCATGTCATTTTCAATCTGGGGAGATCGTGAGGCAAAACTAGGACAATTGTCTTGGCCAGATTTCTTCAGAGGGAGGTTTGCCTTTGCCTAGGCTTTTGCTAAGACTGAGAGTGTGTGTTTTGTCCAAGATTATCCTTCTTTCCCTTGCTTTTTAAACTCTTTTTTAAAAAAAGGCTTCAAAGGACTGGAGATTCATGAGATTCGTGGATTTCCAGAACCTTCCAGGGATTCGGATCTGGATTCGGATTCAGAAAATTCTGGATTCGTCCCATCCCTGTTGTTAAGAGAGTGGGTTCACCACTTCTATTTCAATGGATTCATCACCTACCCCGACCTACAGTCTGAAGTGATATAGTCTAAGAATATTTTTAGTACCTGTTCCAAAGATCCATAAAGCACATGGACTTCTCAGTCCGTGTTAATCTCTCTTGAATCCTGTAACGGTAAACAGAGATCAGTGAAAGTTTGATGAACTTATCATACATTGTTGTTGATGTTGTGTGCCTTCAAGTTGTTTCCAACTTAAGGTGATCCTAAGGTGAACTTATCACTGGGTTTTCTGGGGGTGAGAGTATATGACACACCTACAGTCACCCAGTGGGTTGCCATGGGCCCTTTTCACACGGCATTTGCCATGAGAAAGGGCCTCTGGAGCATCACACAATTGCGAGAAGCCATCCACATGACGTCCTCGCAATTGCGCAACGCTGCTGGGGCCAGCAGGTGCAAATCATGCACTATTTCATTTTCAGTTTCTAGCCAAAAATGATGCGTGATTGTGCATCGCTCCAGGGCTCCGCGCGCACTTACCATGCATGCAGAGCCTCCGGAGCCACAGCACTCATGCTTCCTGCCCCAGCGCAGCCTGGGAAAATCCCAGGCTGTGCTGCGGAAGGAAGAGGCAGAGCCCTCATGCTGCCTGCTTGCTAGCAGGCAGCGGCTGCGGAGGTGAAGCAGTGGGGATGTGAGAAGAGGCTGCTTGCGCGATCCCCACACCCCAGCACCGAGAAAAGGTAAATTGTGGGAAGGGCCATGGTTGAGCAGGGAATCGAACCCTGGTGTCCAGGGTCATAATCCAATGCTCAAACCACTACAGAACTCAGGCTCTCCCCCACACGCACACCAAAATATGTACCCACCAACGTTTCACAGATGAAAATCTGTGCACTTTGAACTCAGTTTGCAGCAACTGAGGTAAGCTGAAGTCAAAGCTGAAACATGGGAGGAGGAGAGATAAACTGGGACATTTTAGAAGTAGTTGAAACAAGGGGACAGCTTAGAACTGATTGGAACTGTCCCTGCCAAATCAGGACTGTTAGAGGGTATGCTCATATCCAAAGTTGTGACAAGTGGGCACACTGAAATTTCCTAACCATGTGGGCTTTACATTGATGGCTATCTCATTCTTCAAATTAAGTGTGTGAAGCCTACATCTCTTTGTATGAGATGGGGGTACTCTGTGGAATTGTGAGACTAGTCCTGACCCTACTCAGGTTTCACACACATCAGACGTCACACCAAGAAAGTCGGTAAAAGAGGCAGCCTTGAAAGCCTGATTCTGTCCTTGAAATAAATGTAAATGATGGTGGATATAACTCCATCAGGAGCAAGAACCATTCCATCAGTCTGTGATGAAGAAAAAGGAAGTCGGGTAACATCTTCAGGAGAAATAATTGCCTTTTGGCTTCTCCTCTCCTTGAACTGTTTCTATTCTACCAGACATTTATAAGAGCTTCGTAACAAAGAAAGAGTGCCCAAGTTTGCTTTCTCCCTTTTCCCTCCTCAGATCTTTTATCATGTCTTTTAGGTTGTATGCCCAAAAGCAGAGACTGTCTTATTTATCATCTCTCCACACTGCTTTGGGAGTATATTTTTTTAAGCTGAAGAACACAGTAAAAACTTATTCAAATAAATAATAAATATTTTAAAAATTAAGGTGGTTGCAAAGCATGAATTTCTGTTGATTCCAAGAAGACTTTTTAAGGGGTGTTTATGGTGTCTCTCATCCTCCACAGTTCTATTTGAATCTCTTCCTAAATTAGTCTCTCATTAAATTCCTTGACAAAGAAACCCATTACTCAGAAGGAGGCAAACAGCAGGGCACTCAGCCTTAGGAAGAAGCAATTGTATGGAGAGATGGAGAATGTTTCATCTTTTGGTGGCTTAAGTGGTAACAGGGAGGGCATTTAGACAATTTATTTGTTTCTATGAAGGTTTTTCTCTCTATTTTTTGCCTCCATGGTGCCATGCTCCTGAACAGATGCAGTCTACCTTGTGGCATGGTGAAAGTGAGGGGAAGCGCCGTGCAACAGGTAGCTTGTACATGTTGTATACACACAAGAGCCCCATTATTGTTTTTTCCTGACCACAAAAATCTGTGGATGGCTTTGTACATCAGTGGAAACTAACACTGGGAAGCATTCAAGAAAATGCCACACAAACTGAAAACACAGCTCAAGGTGTTTTATGTTTTATTGGCAGAAAAGCACAATGCATTTTGGTGTGCGTATAAGATCTTAAAGAAGTCCATGAGAACATATACAGACAGGCACACTTTGGGCTTTTTTTTTTAACAAACAAATTGTTCATCAATTGAGCACCTTGAGACATATCTCCAGCAATGTTCATCAACACTTCCAGATGCACAGAGTCATGCAGTTGGGATAAGGAAGCAACAGAGGTCATACGAATCCTTTCAAACAGAAAACCAGGTGTTAATTATTTAGGGATTTTTTGTTTGTTTAATTTTGAACATATACCATATATCTCATATATGAAAGTCAAAGTTTGTTTGTCTGTGTCAGGCGAAGGCCTCATTTGTTTGCCTGTGTCAGGAGAGGGCCTCATATAATTGGCTGCCTAAGAAGATTCTATGGAATCCTGAGGTTTCCAGTTTGGGAAGGGCCTTTTAGAACTCTCAGCCAGATAGCTCTTGGGCCTCAGTCAACTGTGTCTGTCTTGAATAGGCTGGTTGCTACAGAGATAATGCCTAACAGCAAGGAGGAGGACAGTGTATTCCCTCAGGAACCCAACCTTTCTATGTTAATAACTCTGAATACAGATTGGATTGGGGAATACGGGGAAAAGTTACAGGTACTGGACATGACAATTTGAAGAATTAGAGAGACAAGATCTCAAATCTTTCTAACAAGTATTACCTATGAGAAAATAACATCCTGGGCAACGCCAGGTATATACACTAGTATTCGTGTATAAGTCAACCTCATGTATAAGTCAAGGGAAGGTTTTGGGGCCAAAGTTATGGATTTTGATATGACTCATGGATAAGTCGAGAATCATTCTGCAGAGAGGGGAAAGCACCAGCAATGCCTCAGGTGGCCAGCTGCCCTGGCCACTGCCAGCACCCTTTTCCCACCCAGGCATTCAAAAAGGCCTTTTGCCACTCTACTCAGAGGAGGGGATGCTTCCTTCCTTCCTTCCTTCCTTCCTTCCTTCCTTCCTTCCTTCCTTCCTTCCTTCCTTCCTTCCTTTTTTTTATAAAAGATAAGGTACAGTATTAACTCTTATCAAAAAAGGAACCATCCCCTTCTATCAGTGGTGAAAGGTAAGAGCCCAGTCCATTGAAGGAGAACCTAAAAGAAGCACCAACCCCTTCTATTCTCTCAGTGCTCCTTTGACAGGAACTGCCATTTTCTCACCTAGGCATTCAAAACAGGCCAGAAACAATGCCACAGCAGAGAGATTAGAGGGGGTCAGTGCTTCCTTTAGGTTCTTCCCAAAGAATTAAGCTCTCATCTTTTGCCACTCTACTCAGAGAATGGGATGGCTCCTTTTTTTTTCCCCCCATGGGACTTTAGGTATGGTACTTATATTGACTCACAGATGACCCAAGTTTTGGGGGGTCAATTTTTTCACTATTTTTTTTAGACCTAAGCATGAGTATATACAGTAGTCAGATGCTTAGTTACTTCAGGTCATGGTCCAATGCTTTGAGCAGTCCAGAGTAGCTGATTCTGGGAGCATTCTGGGAAATTTAAAAAATGGCGAGACACAGCCACCAAATGCTGGTTGGACAGATGTCAACTAGACTCAGATAAGCCTTTTGGGAAACCACCCCCAGACAGAGGAGGGGCCCTGTAGTGGACCTTTTGCCTCAGATGCTCTCAAATCTGGATCTGGCACAAACCAAGAGGTTTCTGCATTAAAAAGAAAGCTTACTTTGGATGCACTTTGATAGGTCTGCTGAATGAAAACTGCTTTACAATCTAGACTGCTCCTGCGGTCCTCATAAGCCATCCCCCAGGGAAAGAATCATTTCTACTGATCCATCCAAGACAGACAAATTGAATTTTGTATTAGAATGGTAATCAGAACATGAGGATTGCCTCTGCCAGATCAGGCACAGCTTGGCATTCTGATTTCAAGAGAGTGGCCACAGATATAACCCCAGGGGAGATTAGGAAGCAGGATGTCCTATTGATCTGCATTCTTTTTTGTTACTCATCCTCAGAAGTTGGTGGCTGCTTGAGGTAGATGATCATTAAAAGTGGAGTGTGTGCTTTCTGCTGCCACAGCTGAATAACTGGATGCCTATAGACTTGCCTTCCTTCAATACCTCTAAAATCAGATTAAACCACTTTCTGCTAGACCTTCTTGTAACACTCGCTGAATAATTTTATATTGTTTTAAGAGTTATATCTTTTTAAATGTTTATATAATCCTATCTATCTCTCAAAATGAACTCAAGACAGTTCCTGGTGAAACATAAAAGTAAAGACACTGAAAGCATACAATTACCACAATAAAATCACATCGAACAGATACAAACTGTCACATAAAATGCTTTTTGAACAGTCAACAGCAAGGAACACCAGCAGTCCAATGGGCTGTTAAAATCAAGGAGTACCTTCTTCTGTTTGTTCACATGACTTTTAAAAATAGAATAAAGGAGACAAAAGATATGTTTCTCAACGATGCTTTCACCTTAACTTCAAAAACAAAATATTATTAATTGCATTTTAATCTCACTCTACCTCCAAGGTATGCAGGCCCACTTATTTGACTTTCGCTTCTTTTTTTCCTCATAACCACCCTGTAAAGGAAGTTAGACAGGTACTGCCTGTTTCAGCACCTTCTTCTGCTATGCCTTCCTGTCATCTTTTTAAAGGTCTGAGTTAAAAAGCAGCCCTGTTGTTCAAATTATTCTGTATAATTAAAGTCTAAAACATTGAGCTTTCTTGGCCCATTCACAGAGTTGGTAAAGTAGGACAAAAATCTCCACATTTGCAGGTTTCACTTTTGATTATTATTAATTTGATTACTCATGGATTATTTGCTGTCACCTCTGCTGCCTCCCTATGCCATTTCTAACAGGGACTGCAAGCCTCATGAGACTGAGAAACTGCAAACGAGGCTTGCAAGTCCCTATTAAAAATGGTGTAGGGCAGCAGCAAAGGTGGCCGCAAGCCCCACCAGCCCCCCACTTCTGCCTTGTGAAGGAACCCTGATGCCTCAAAGGAATCTACAGTGGGTTGAATATAGTGATCATACTTTTTTTCTGTGTTAAATATGGTTTGGGAGGGCCTAGAGTTATTCACGTTTTTTCCACTTTAGAGTCCTGTGCTCCTAACCCTAGAGAATATGGAGGGATGACTGTTATAGCATTAGGATTACATTTTCACTGCCAAGGCAACATTCTGCAGAATTCTGGGGTTTGTAGTTTAGGGAGGAGCATTTAGAACCTTCATCATAGAGGGTTTTCATAGTAAAAAAAACATTCTGGAATGGTTTACCAGTGCTTCCTTCTGCACAGCACTAGCAAGTGTTAGCTATGGTTCTACTGTTGTTGTCTCTGAGATATCCTTTGCCAGTCACCCTGGCCCCCCTACTACTGCTGTTATCCAGTATCTGTTTGGCAAATTTAGTCTGAGTCCTCAGCAAAAGTTTGGCCCTTTCTGCGACTTACCTAGGTCCGCGGTCGTCCCAGCACAGTCCCGGCAACGGCTTTGCCAGGATGGGAGCACGGACACCAAAGCTCCCCTCTGCACTGGCTCACTTGCTGCAAAGGAAAGTGCAATGACCAGCCTCTTTCTGCCACAGCACAGCCAGGTATTTTCCCAGGCTGTGCTGGGGCAACAAGTGCCTCCAAAACACTTCCAGGGCCTCCGTAGGGAAGGTAAGTGTGGGTGCGTGGCAGGATGGTGGTGTGATCACAGGTCCTTGACAGAGAAAACCCATCAATGAAATATCTCGTGATCACACCACCTGGGGATGGGAGACAGACAAGACTGCGATGTCATCATGTAGAACTGTTGTTGCGGTCCTGTCCATCTCCTGTCCCTATGGTGGGTTGGGAAGGTGGAGCAGAAAGGGCCTTTGTCTGACATGGAAGACCCTATGAACAGCCATGCTGCTGTCATCATAGCCTCTTGCCTTATAGGAGCATGGAATCCCACCACAACAGGAAGGTAGTGCTATGGTGGAGGTAGTGCTATGGATGTGAGTGCTGGACAGTGGAGAAAACTGATAGGAAGAGAATCAACACACTTGAAGTGCAGTGCCAGAGGAGAGTTCTACAAACACCATGGACTGTCAAAAAAGACAAATAAACGGATCCCAGAGCAAATTAAGCCTGAACTCTTCCTAGAAGCCAAAATGATTAAACTGAGATTTGGACACTTTGGACATATCATGAGAAGACATAACTCATTTGAGAAAGACAATCATCTATGGTAAGTTAGAAGGGAGTAGGAAAAGAGAAAGACCACACTACGGGTGGTTAAACTCAGTCAGGAAAGCCGTAACTCTTCTAGTTTGCTGGGCTATTGATATCAGAGTAATTTGGTGATTTCTCATTCACAGGGTCACCATAGGCCAAATTGACTTGATGGCAATTAACTACTACAAATGTAGAATTCTTAGGTCCTTTTTGCATGCCAGTCCTGTTGCAAAATGGCCTTGGGAGTGTCACACAATTTCAAGGACCATTTCACATGATGTCCTCACAATCACACGACGCTCCCAAGGCCATTAGGGGACGATTGCACATTATATCATTTTCAGATCGTTGCCAAAATTGATGCACGTTTGTGCGTCGCTCCCGTGCCCCACACACACTTACCTGGCATGTGGAGGCTCCGGATGCGCACCCATCTTGCTTCCTCCCCCAGCACAGCCTGGGAAAGTACCCAGATGCGCTGTGGAAGGAAGGGACGGAGTGCTCACACTTCCTTCCAGCCAGCACAGAGCTGGCACAGAGAGGAAGCAGAGGGGACATGAGTGCCTCCTAGACAAGGCTTTTCACACAATCCCCACGTGACCCCTGTGGCACCAAGTAAGGTGTGAAAAGGACCTTAGTCAGAGAACTCTAGTGTCTCACCAAACTACAAACCTCAGGATTCCCAATGATGTTGCCATGACAGATAAAGTGGAAACATAGTGCTGTAATTGTGTAGTGTGAAAGAGGCCAAAGTGATGTTTATAGAGGATATAGCAGTTTTCAAATTCTACACATACAGCTTTTCCTCAAAGCAGATGTTTTAAGATGTAGGGAACAGAAAGGCCATTTCCACACTATACTGTTATGGTGCTATTATTCCACTTTCAACATCCTGTGAAATTCTGGGGTTTGTAGTTTACTTGAGGCCAAAGAGCTCTCTGGCTGAGAATTCTAAATGCCCCTTCTGCAAACCTGCAAACCTCGGGATTCCATAGAATGTTGAAAGTGGGATGATACCACTATAGCAGTGTGGTGTGGAAATGGCCAAAAAAATGACCCTGTGAGAGGACATAGTGTTAAACTCTGCCTGCAGTTTGTATTACAGTTTGTTTGAGATGGTAGTACAGGATTCTTCTGCAGGCTTGACTGGATTAATTTTCTGTGGCTTGTGCTAAGTTATATTATCTTGTGCAGAGTCATGCTGTTGGGATAAAGAAGAAAAGGAGGTTGTACAAACCCCTTCGAACAGATAACCAGATATTGATCCATTTCTCCAAGACTGTATTTGGAGAAGGAGGGA
Organism: Ctenosaura bakeri; assembly: GCA_948474755.1. Taxonomy (NCBI): domain Eukaryota; kingdom Metazoa; phylum Chordata; class Lepidosauria; order Squamata; family Iguanidae; genus Ctenosaura; species Ctenosaura bakeri. The sequence goes on from CAOLHI010004174.1 coordinate 107,626, forward strand.
CACCTCCTTTAGAGAAAAACTTCAGTGAAAGAAGAGTGGAAAGGTTATGGGAGGAAGGATTTGCAGGCAATGGAGAATGGTCCAACAGAAGTTAAACATTCATACCATTATTCAGGCGGGCAGAAGCTGAAAGTAGGTAACTGCAAAGATAAATATTCAATATTAATATGCAGCTAGATAATAATGAAGGGCTGCCTGTGAGCATGTGTGAAGTACCTTTCCCTTTCATACCAATTTGCTGTCTGGGGCTAATGGAAGTTGTGGCTCAAAATGTCAGGAGAGCACTATGTGAAGACTGGTCCAATGTTTTGCCTAAGTGAGGACTTGGTATTTAATTTCTAGTAAGTGTGGGACCATCTGAAACTGAAAGTCTTCTCAACAGCCACATGTTCTGACCTGGAAGCCCGTCTAAGCTTAAAATAGACAAAGCCAGCTCTACCATTAGGCACAGTGAGAAAGCTGCCACAGGCTACAGATTTTGAGTGTCATGAGAAACTAACACCTTATTAGTTATTTAATTTATTATTACTGTATTTTTACAGAGATGGGGAGAAGAGTTTGTGGGATTTCCTGACTCAAAATGCCAATTTGGCTGGCTTTGGGTTCTACGCACTTTGACTTGGGTAGGTCATAAGGGCCACCACTTGCTGTTTCTACCTCAGGCAGCAAAATGACCCTGGCCAGCCCAATACACAGTTAAGGTCTGCAGTCTTCATATGCTCAGAGGCACTTGTCTTTATTGGTTATTGTTGCTTACTGAATATGTTCTGCGGCTGTGCTCAGGCACTAAAAACAGAGACTAGACTGGAGTCCTGATGAATGAAGGTGAGAGCTTGCCAACAAATAAAATTAGCCCAGTCTTCCATCTATCTGACTTTGATGGAAAGAGCAACACAAAGAAAGCAGCCCTATTAACTGTGGTTGGGGCAGAGAGCTAGGATACCTGTTTATAGTAGTTCACCCATCTCTCATTTCTGCAAGGGTCTCAAGCTTAGCCTGAAGATTAATGTATTTTCTAAACTAATCAGACTTCTCTGGAAAGCTTCCCTAGCAGGAAGGAATTAAAGAGCACCAGAAACATCCTAGCAATATCCTAAACCAAGAATGCTGGGCTCTCCATTTGGAACTGGAGTTGTTATGGCGGAGTTTTTTTGGCCCATGGCCTTTTTGGTGCTTCCAAAGAGCCCTTGATGCCTGTTCTACTCCTTTCTCACAGAGTCAAATTTTTACCCAACTCTGTGAAGGGAGTTGGGGGGAGCTCTGCAGTCCCACATTTGATATAGTTTAATTGGCAAAAATATATTAATTGGCAGATATGTTCAATCGGCATAAAATTGGTCTGGAAAGGGCCATATGGATAAGTAAGAAAAGCCTTAACATGACCCTAAGTCATAAGTTCAACCAGGAAGACCCGAGTGTGGCCAGGTTGTGAAAGACAATCCTTCCAATGAGAACAATAGCCATCTCTGAGTAAAAGCAACCCCTGCAGTGTACATTTCCTATAGAAGGCAAAGCCATAAAACCAGCTATCAACTCTAGCACCTACATATCAAGAGTTTTTGTTGCAAATGCCAAAAAACACAAGAAGCCTTGTTTGTTTTGACAGCTCTGGCTTAGGAAAACAGGAAGATTTCCACCAAATCAATACCTGTCTCATCCTCTCCTACCTGTGACTTCTTCCTGGTCCCTGATCACACAGCCATCAAAGTCTTTGTTATCTACATGCTAAAATCATCAACATGTTTCCTTCACACATTAACAACCATCAACCCATCGTGTCACCTTTTGTCCACCTTTCAAAACTTTTGTTTACACAGATAGAGAGTCATTAACACCTCCCACCTCCAGGGCAGATTTTTGGGTATAAAGGGACCCTAATTTTGGGTCACTCTAACAACATTTTGGATTCCAAGGATCCACCTTTTGCTGTGTTTGGGCACCAGTCCAAGCCACATCACCGTTTCTCTGCTTCTCTCTGGATGGTAAATATAATCCTATTCCCTTTTTATTCCTCTATCCAATTTTCCTCCTTTTTTTCCAGTTAGCCTTGTGTGATTGCTTGTGTGTGACTACATTGTGTGTGTGTACATGTATATTTTCCCTCAATAAAACACATTTAAATTGTATAATATGTCGAACATAGTGTCAGATCTTGCTAAGTTACTCCCTCTCTTGCAGACCTCCTATTTTTGAGCTAATTATTCGCAATTATACATTTTGGGATAACAGCTGTACCCCTGCTGCTTCACCAACAGGTACATTACTAGTACTAGTACTCTACCTGTCTTATGAATTTGGTAGCTGTAAAGTACTTTCATGTGCTTGTACTTCTTCTGAGCATAATAACTGGTGAATGGTTGTTCCTGTGTCACTGAGGCAGTGATTCTATTCTGGGTTTAAAGGAACTCACCAAGGTGCTAAACCTATTTTGGCAGTAGTTTCAGCATCATGTGTTACCCCATTGGAAAACCCTGTCTCAGGATCTACAATTTTGATATTAAATATGATTCCATGTGCCTGAGAGGTCACCCGGATGAGCACATAGGCAGCAATGGTCGAATGATCGAAAACCAGGCCAGGCCAGTAAAATCCCCAGTCACATAGCCCCAGGAGACCTCAAGCTGTGCAGACCCACGGTAAACAAAGGGTCCTTAGCCCCTGAGAAGCCGACTTGAGGGGATTAGCATGTTTGCCCCAAGTTGAGGAAAATCCTATCAGGCAAGGACAATTTACATGAAGTCACACCGCAACCCAATGCAGCCGAAGATCCTGAGACTTTGGCAACACCTTGTAATCTCATCTCGCAAAGGAAGTTACCATTGTGGAGCTTCTTTCTCGATGTGACACTCATCGTTCTCCCCGGGAAAGGATTAGCCCTCCAGGTACTTTTCCCCTACAAATAGTCCCAGTTTTTGAGCGGTTCTTTGGATCACTCCCGGTCATCCAAGCAGACCATTTCTCCATCCGTTGAGTAATCCCCTCAGCCATCTCTGTGCTGAGTCTCACTTCTCTGCTGTTTTTCCCGGACCAAGGACTTCAGGAAAAGGTGCTGTATTACCCCAGCTACAACCCCTTCAATATTCCCCTATCAAATTTCTTCTCTTTTGCTTCTTAATAGGTCTTGAGTGAGTGTGTGAATGATTGCATTGGTGCGTGAGACTTTCATTCAATAAAATCATTTATTGGACATTTTTGTTTGGTTTTTGGCTTGGCCTAACCCTGTAAAAACTGGGTAAAAAGACTCTGCTAGGTTACCCTGCCTCTCGCATTGCTATTGCTCATGCTCTGGCTAGTTTCCATTCCCCACTACGTGGAGCACATTGAGGTATCCCCCAAGGGACCCCAGAAATCAGGGTAACACTTGGATAACATCTTTAAAGTTGGGATGGGTTCACTGCCCCACTGACAAGAAAACCAGCAGCCATTACTGAATGTAATATATATTATTCACCAGTATCGTACACCAGCTACATAGTTTCAAATGCGTAACTGAGGCCATTTCCACACTACACTGTTATAGTGCTACTATTCTACTTTCAATATCCCATGGAATCCTGGGGTTTGTAGTTTATGGAAGGGCATTTAGAATTCTCAGCTGGAGAGCTCTTGGGCCTCAGTAAACTATAAACCTCAGAATTCCACAGGAATAAGAGCACTATAACAAGGTAGTGTGGAAATGGCCTGAGTGACACCTCCTGGCCCAACTCCCCCCAACCCCATCTTAGCAACCAGCAGCTGCATAAAGCAAAGGAGGTAAGTTCAACTGGCAATCAGTGCACAAAGGGGATTACTTTTCTAGCCATCTCCAGCCAGCAGTAAGGTTGTGGCAAGGAATTGCGACAGAGGTGCTGCTTCTGATTGCCACACCCTTGTTCACTGTTGAGAGGTGGCTGGAAACATCCTCACCAGCTGAAGTGACCTCCTTTGTTTGATGTGGCTACTGACTGTTAAGGTGGGTTTGCCAACAGTGCCATATTTGTGACTATGTAGTAGTATACAGAGCAGTTATGGACCTGTAATTCTAGATTAAGAACCTGTGACTGCAATACAGAATGTCAGTCAATACCTCTAATGTACATACTATTTTATCTGACTGTTCATATGTGATGAATTTTATAAGTCTGAATAGTGGCCAAGATCCTACACCAAGGAAACGGGGTATCATTTTACATTCATGGAGTTTTTGTGCCTTACTTACACGCAACTCCATATGAAATGCATGATTGCAATGTTCAAAGTACATCTGCATGTGCAATGTACAATGGCCCCATGTGTGTAACAGTGCCATGTGTTCTCTTCTGCTTTTCCACAAACTTCAGCTGAATACGGAGGTTACACCATGGCCAACTTTCAGGGAACTTACATATGAGTAAGCTACTGACACCTTGGCCCAACAACATGCCAAGTAATGCTGCAGGGGCTTAATCAATTAGCTCAATAGATTAGAAACAGTTGACTTAATAGATTACAAGCTCTAAAAAACTCTATTATAAAGGAATCCATAGCTAATTGAACAACACATAAACACTATTAACTCAGAGGACGGTTGTTAGCATATTCAAACCTTCTGGGTCCAATTGATTTTATCCAATTTGCACATCTGTTGTAGTTGACATTATTTTAAATATTTTTAACTGGTTTTAAAATTGTCTGGTTGTAACTAATCAATGATTTAATATATTCTCAGTCTTTGAAAATTATTATTACTATTAATTTTTTAAAAATTGCTTTTATTATAAACTGCCCTGAGATCTTCAAATATAGAACAGAATGTAAACAAACAAACACTGCCAACCAGTATTATGTTAGCACTCCTTGCATTTTCTATTGCATTATGTTCTGCATTTATATTTATATTTGTAAACCACTTTGTGAATTGCTATGAAGTGTGGCATATAGATTTAATTCTAAATGAATAAATATTATAAATATTTTTCAAGAGTTTAGGTGCTCTCGAAGGCAGAAACTGTTCTTTACCGTGCATGTATCAAAATTAGCACTAGATACTTGCGAGTCAAGAAGCTGGGCAAGGCTGGGAAGAACTAGCCAATCACAGCCTTCAGATGCACTGGGAGAAAGGATATAAAACAGAGGCTTGTCTGCTAGTCAGATAGAGCCAGTTAGAAACATGGTTGAGGCCACATAGATATGGAGATAGGGACAGGGGCAGATAGGAAAGGTTAAATCTTATGAAGATCATTTGGATAAGGACAGTTAGGACTTGAATGATTACTGAAGAAAGTCAAGGAAGAAAATGCAAAGGCAGGCTTACATCTGAACATTAAGAAAACAAAATAATAACCAGAGATGATGACATTGAAATAGTTACAGATTCTCAATACCTTGGCTCAGTCATTAATCAGAATGGAGACTGCAGCCAAGAAATCAGCAGAAGTCTAGGACTTGGAAGGGAACCCAAAGGTTGGAACTGCAGGGTCAACCTGTACAGAGGATCTATCTCAATACCACATTCAGCATCCTGAGAAAAGTCAGCTTTCTATCTGTCTGTATTGTTTTACTTTGCTTTAAAGAAAGGAATTTTCTAGCCTATAAAATAAGCTTGAAAATGTGTGGGCAATCTCAGAAGATAGTCTCTGAGTGTGCATACACAATACGTTATCATAGGATAAAACTTCAAGACTCTGCGTACCTGTTAACTTCTATTTTCTCAGAAACAGGGGAAAAGATGCAATGAAGTATAAGCAAGTAATCTTAAACTATATAATTAATACAGTCTGGTGAATCTGACTTAGTATTGTATTTGAGGGTTTGGAGGGAAAAAAATGGTGCAGAATATTCACAGCTACTGCAAGATCCCATCCAAGGTCCTAGATGTCACAGTATAAGAAGACTGTTAAACTGGAAAGGATTTAGAGGACAGCTACAAAGATAAATCCTCTTGTTGCATATTTATACCCATCTTCATTTTATAAACCAGTGTTTCTGAAACTCTTTTGAAGAGTCTTCTCTCATTAGAGTTGTCAGTCTGTCCATCTCCATCATAGCCAACAGTTTCAAAATCTAGTTATCTTAAGACGGTATGGTGGGATCCCTCCACGTCTGTGCATATGATATTCTTCCTGCTGCAATCATACATTATATATATATTATAACTCTTATAAAGTCCTTATTAATCTGGCCATCATTCCCAACAAATACAATTCTTTGTTTTATCACATGTCCATTGCATTTCCAATATTTGCATTTCCAATATTTAGATGAAGAACCTTACTAGATTTTTGACAATTTTTCTGGAGTCAAGTACCACCTATATATCATTTTAGAAAAAAAATTCTTTCAGATCATAACTCAATGTAAACTTCAAATTTTTAGACCACATCTTTTCCCACTGATCTATCTGAATTGGATACTCCACACTGTGGACCCATCTAATCATGCAACCTTATACTGGTTCATCTTCCAGTTCAAGTTTCAACAACATTTTATACACTTTAGCTGTCATATGTTCATCATCCTTTAACAATTGTTCACCAAATTCTGATTTATCAAGATCAAAATTGAACATGTTTTTATCCATTTTAAATCTCTCAGGCCATTTCTGCAGTAGACCATTATAGTGTTATTATTCCACTTTCAACATCCTATGGAATCCTGGGGTTTGCAGTTTAGGGAGGGGCCTTGATGCAAATCATCTTATCTCATAACCGTTCTCAATCAAGTCTTCATTTGTTTTCAATTCTAATGGACTCCTTTCCACCTTTAATACATCATGATATACTATCCATTTTTCTTTAACAGATATTTCTCTGGAACAGAGAGCTTCATGAGGCCAAACTCACAAAGGCATTTCTGAGCACAATCATTGTTTATATTTGTTTCATGCTCTAAATAGCGTGTGCCTTATGTAATGACTATAAAGATTTACATTTGTCTTAAATTTATCGTGCCACAAAAAAGACATGCCACCCATACCTCAAATCAAAACCTTCTTTCTCTTTCATTTTAAGCTTCAGACAGTCTTTCAACCACACCATACATGATGCATATGAATACAACTTCATACTGTGGAGACTCAGTCTCCCTGCTAGGTTTCACATTCTGTGAAATTTTCATTTCATTCATTCTGACTCTTGACTTTGAAACATCCCTTTGCCATTGTCCCAATAGTACATCATTTGTTAAGATAGGTATAGTCAGGAGCAGAAATAACATTTTCAGCAAGAAATTCATTTTAACAGTCAAAATTCTACCCCAGAGATCACATTAGTTTCAACTATCTCTGTAAATCTTGTGCACTATCTCCCCATATTTTAGCATAATTGTCCTGAAACAATTTCATATTACGTGTCTTAAAGATAAGTCCTAAATATTTCACTTTTATCATTATTTTGAATCCTGTTTTTAACAGTCTTTGCTGATCCTGCATCATATTTTTGTCAACATTACTGTCTTGTCTTTATTTACTTTAAAACCAGCCAAAACTCAGTACTCATTTTAACATCTTCAGTAATTTTTCCACATTTTCTAAAGGATCCTGAAAAAAAAAATCACTACATCATCAGTAAAGGGTCTCAGCTTACAAACTTGTTTTTTATCTATATACTTTTGATTTTTTTGTCTTGCCTAATAGCTCTGTTTAGAATTTTCAATGTTAATATAAATAGCAAAGGTGACAAAGGACACCCCTGCCGAGCATATTATTTTCAGTCCCTTCCCACCACCCAGAAAGGTTGCAATGATCAGAAGGAGAATCCCTGCCAGAATTCCCCATTGCAGCCTCAGTTGCCAATACAAGGGGGTTGAAAAAAGTCATTGGGAGCTGAACAGGCTTCCTTTGCTCAATGAAGCTGCTGGCTGTTAAAATGGGCTGAGGATGTTGGACTAGGAGATGCTACTTAGGCCATTTCTGGGATTCTGGGATTTGGGATTCTGAGATTTGCAGTTAGGGAGGGGCCTTTTGACTTGTCAAGCAGAGTGCTCTTTGGCCTCAGTAAACTACAAACCCCAGAATTCCACAGGATGTTGAAAGTGAAATAATAATATTATAACCGTGTAGTGCAGAAATGGCCTTAGTTGCACATATATAACAAAGTGGCCAGTGTAGAATACTAATGAGCATCTTTAACTGAATGATGAACTTCAGTTTAATACATTATTTTGATTGAGCATTTGTGTCTCTCAGAATGCTTCATAAGGGTTATTGGAGTTCTTGAGGTCTGTGATGGTAGCAGTTATTCAAACGTGGTGGTCCCTAGTGGTGGGATTAGATGAATAAAGACTCATGCAGGCACCACAAGGGCATCTATCAGTTTTCCACATTATGTTATAATGCAGGACTGGGGAATTTAAGTCCCTCTATGATTGCACTCTATTTCCCATCACCCTCTGCCAGTCTGGCCAATGGTAAGAGACGGTAGAAGCTGACATTCATCAACATCTGGAAGATCACAGTCTCCCTACAACCCTGTTATAATCCTCATAACAATCTTGTAAATTGAGATTTGGAGCTTGCTTAAGGCTAGAGATAAGAGTTCATAGTAAAAGTGAATTATGAAGGGTAAGGCTCCTGCCGGTTCACATCTAAGCTTCTTAAGTACTGCACTATGCTTGTGCACCTTACCTAAGATCTTAAGAACCACAAAACCAGTCTGTTTTAAAAACCCATGACAAACACCATTGGGGTGTTCTCATGTATCAGTTCCATTAAACACAGTATTTTCACAAGGCTCATGCAGGAAAAGGCCCTGCCCTAAATTTTTCCTGACTTCTCTTTAGTGCCTATGTTGCTCCCTGTTAGCTTTTTCCATTAATGTCAGCATTTGTCAGTATAGCTCAGAATTTAAGACTCTGTCTCTCCCCGGCACCCTGTGTTCTCTATTTCTCCAACAAGCAGACACACACATTTATTACTGTAACATTTTAGTTCATTGTGGATGGGGATGTTTTATTTTCACCTTTGCATCCCATTAATAGCTACTAAGAGAGAGAGAGAGAGAGAGAGAGAGAGAGAGAGAGAGAGAGAGAGAGAGAGACTACCTCTTATGAAATGACAGTACTGCTAAGCAGGCAATGCTTTTGCAAACTCACGTATCCATTTGGTTCCTATAAAGCAATGAGAAACTCCCATGAATCTCTTCAGTTTTGGGGACTGCAGCATCCTGACAAATGCGAACCTTATACTTAAGCTGCGGGAGATGCCGAAAGAATAAGTGATGAGAAGAAACCAGGGAAAGGGAAAAAGTGGAGGCAGTGGAAATGTTTGTGATTGCTGTTAAAATTCTTGTCTATCCAGTCTCTACTACTGTATTCCACTATAGGGGGGCATCTTGTATAGTACAAAGTTTCTGGTCAGTTGTCCTGAAGGCAGGCAGTTATCTCAGCAAAGAGTCAATATATTCTCAGATCAAACTGAGGACGAGCTGAGTCAGAAAGCCAACAACCTTACTGAGTACACTATTGACTCTTTGTATCCCTTGACCCTGGCTGTGATGAAGGCTATAGTATCACCCTTCTTCCATTAGTAGTGGGGATACTATTGTGCTGAAGAAAAAAGAGGTTTTGTTTAGAAAACTAAGATGACAGCTCTAAGTACAAGGTACCTAGACTCTGCTTCCAGAGTCACAGAAAGAACCCTTCAGACTTTAAACAGGGCTTCATAGACTGTGGGGCTCTTCTTTCTGTTGACTGGCTTGAGGATTGGCCCGATTTTACTCCCAGTATGTGTCACTTCATTCGTACCCGCCAACTCTCCTGAGTAATTGTCTGATACCCCACTTTTTCAGCTGCACTTAAAATGTCTCAGTTTCTCTCTGTTAGTACTACTTTCCCCCTTTGTCCTCAGCTTATTTCAATTGCTGCAAACTGAGTTCAAAATGATAACGTAAGTTGTGCTCAATTAATCCATTTGGAGGAAGAGGAGAAGAGGGGTAAAATCTTGCTCTCTCCAGTAAGCTCAGGCAAAACCAAACTGCTGCAGCCTCTCTTAGCTTATGTGTTCTTCTTTATTAATAACTTTTGTCATCTTGTCCACACTCTGCTGTACCTTGGCCACATGTGTCCCAGTCTGTGAAAAATTCAAGGGTACACAGCAGGCTAAGTTGCCAGCCTACTTTGATTTCTCTTAGCAAATTAAATCCAGAGAATCCATTTTTGCTCTGTCCAGAGTACAGGAATCCTTTTTGGCCCTGTAGATGTTTTGGACTTCCACTCTCAGATAGCCCATCCAGTCTGGCCAATCATGAGACATTATGGGAGTTGCAGTCCATGTCATCTGGAGGGCAAACAAATTATCCACCAGTGTCCTATCTATTATGTGTCTTATTGACATTGGTGTATGGTGAACAGTGTAATGCTTCCTTTCTCTTCAGAGAGTAACTGGTGCTTGAGCTTACATCTGAAATGAAAAAATTAAAACATACTCACATATATTCAAACATTTAGTGGAAACTGATGATTGGGTTGATTCAATTTGTAAATTTTGTTTTTGATACTTGGATTTGAAGGAGAAAAATTCTCTAGCATTCCCTGCTCTCCACCAAGAGCAGACACAGTTTCTTAGAAAACATTATAACTATTTATGCATGAAAATTAACTGAGCATCTAGTTACCACTGGCCATTTTAACAGTAACAACTTGTAACTAGGACCAAAAAAGGCTCCAGTATAAGTGAGCCAGTGAGTCCTCTCCAGGTTCTACCCCAAAATTTAAAGGACCTGTCCAATGTGCTGATCCTCATATCTGCTGAAAAAATTCAGCACCCTGGATAGCATCTTACAGAACAGATGAAAGACAGAAAATGCTAGGTTCCTACTAGTGGTCACGTACAGCTCCCAACTGAGACCACTCAGATGTATCATCAAGGAACTACAACCCATTCTGGAAAATAATGCTGCCCTCTCAAGGGCTCTTGGTGGTTGGCCTTTATTTGCTTCCAGTCAGCTGCCTAGTCTCAAATAGTTACTTACCTACAGAGAACACACAGCACAGATAGGGAGATGGGACATGACTTTGCCACAAACCCAGATGCCAAATCTGCCCACACATCTACTTGGGCATTGACTTGACAGGGCCTAATCACATCAGTCTTGGTATTCGAGGTACTTTCACTTGCTTATTCACTAATGTGATATATACCACTCTATGTCGACAATAGAGAGTCAATGCGGTACGGTAGCTTGAGCACTGGATTACGTCCTTGGAGACCAGGGTATGATTCTTCACTTAGCCATGGAAACACACTGGATGACCTTGGGCACATCATATATTCTCAGCCCCAGAAAACCCTGTGATAGGGTCACCATAAGTCAGAAATTACTTGAAGGCAAAATAACAACAACAACAACAACAAAACCCACTAGAAATAAAGATTGGAAAGAGAAACAGCAGAACTGGAATATACCCTAGTCTATCAACAGTGGGTTGAACAGAGACAATGATTTCTTGGCACACTACACATATCATAACATTGGTTAACACCTCAGCCTCATGAGGGCTGTTTTGGCCAGTTTATTACATCTCTTTTCTGGTCCCCAGCCAGCATCACACTATGGAAATCCTTCCACCTTTCATATGCTTATCCGCTCACTTTGGTTTTAGGCAACATCTTTCTTCCTGTCTTTCTTCCCCAATGACTTCTGATAAAATTTGTCACTTCATCAACATACCCATAAGTTTTGCATTTCTATTGCTATTCACATACAACCAGCTCATTCACAGCTATACATCTGTTCCTAGAGACTTCACTCCGTGTATCTGACGAAGCAAACTTAAGTTTATGAAAGCTCATGCTACCAATTTCTTTCTCTCAGTTAGTCTCAAAGGTGCTACAAGATCTGTTTGCATACTGATTCAGAGGAACATGGTTATGTCTTTGAATTCTGGAATCTTGCAGAGCAGTCGCTGCAGAACAAGCACAGGAGCTCTTTCACACTACAGTTATCGTGTTAAATGTTGTCCGTTCTGTTACAGTTCCAACCAATGGATTCCTGTGATTTGCAGTTTAGTGAGGAGCACTTAGAATTCTCGTCCAGAGAGTTCTAGTGCCTAACCAAATTACATATCCCAGGGTCCTATAGGAAGTTGTCATGGTAGTTAAAGTGGAGTAACAGTGCTATAATTCTGTAGGATGAAGGAGCCCCTGCTCTCTGTACGTAGCTGCTGTGCTTTTCTTCCTCTTAGTCTCTCCCTGATTGTCAGCCCTTTCCTCTCTGTAATGCTCTCACTCTCTCTTTTCTCTTATAAAGATGAATTCCAGTACCTGCAAACTTAGAAAAAAAGCCAGTAAGGGGAGACATGAAAAATGTATATATAGTTAGGTATGGTGTGGAGAAAGTAAACAGAGGAAAGCCTTCCTTCCTTTTTCATAATGCTTGAACCCTGGCTCATCCACTGAAATGGAGGGGAAGCTTCAGAACAAATAAAAGGATATACTCTTTCCTCAGAGCACATGGTTAAACTGTGGAATTCACTGAGGATTGCTAGACTGAAACCTGTACAGGGCTCCTATACCTTTAATGGTTGCATAAAATGAGGGAATTTCGGTAGGCATTGCTTGTCACACTCCCAGGTAACAAGCAACTGAAGCTGAAATTCCCTTTTCTACAAAACCATTTAGAGGTGCAGGAGTCCTCCCCAGTTTCCACTTTGGTACCCCTAAATTCACTACTGCAAGATGGCTGCCGATTTGTTAGACTGGAATCTTGTTAGTCGGTTACAATGCCATGAGTTAGAATTAGGACACTGTTTCTGCTTCAAATTCTCATATTCTCATTTGCAGTCATGGCATATCTTAAAAGCCAGTCAGATCTCTATAATGATGGCTATCTGTGCTACTGCTGAGTGGGGTACTGCAGGACTACATGACCAGCCTCCTTCTGCCCACAAGGAATGCTGTGGGGAGCAGAATCGGGGAGTCCTGTGGGGACCTGTCACAACTTTTCATCAAAGCCTCACTTGCCAGCAGGAGGGAACTGATCACATCACCTATCTGCACCCCACCTCCAGATGGTTGACTGGCTTTTAGGGTGAGTTTTAGGGGCCAGATTGTTACCAGGCCACACATCCACCAAACTTTGATATGGTTTAATTGGTGAAATATGATTTAATTGGATACACACACACACACTGCTGTGGCTGCACAGCCATGCTAACCAAGAGGAAAAAAATGACTTCACATATGCATTGCAAAATAAGATCAGGAAAGACTTCAAGGCATAGCCAGGTCATAGTCAGGAAATCACTGGGAAACTCCAGTGATAATAGACTTATATTTAGCCTCTGATGACTCAACAATAGCATCTGAGAGATTCTCACAGGCACAACTGATGCCTTAACTCCTCTCCCTCTGATCAAGCAAGCTTCCCTTTTGTTCTCACCTGTGTCTGACAATTACAGTGCTATCAAGACTGCCATTAGCCCTTTGTCACCTAATGCTAAGGCCATTAGCTCATTCCAGACCTCATTTTCCACTCTCTGGATGCCATTGTTTACTCTGCTAGAGAGCCATTAACACCTTCACCCTCCAGGCAGAAAAAGAGTATTTAAACCCCAGTTTTTGGCCAGTCAACTTGCAGTACAGTGATTGCTGGTTGCCACTCTGACGCTCTGATTCCCATTTGTGTACTGTCCTTAGACGCTGTGTCTAAGTCACATCACTTCCTCACTGCTCTCCAGATTGGTAAATATCACCTACTTCATCCTGAAAATCTCATTATCCATAACTTTCCTCCCTTTTCCTTCAGTTAGCCTTTGTGTCACCACTTGTGTGTGTGGTTCCAATTCCTCCAATAAAACAATTAAACTCATTTTTTGGATCTCCAACTGGATCTTCCCTACACTAGTACTAGTAAACATAGGTGTAAAAGATCTCATAAGGTTATCCCCTCTCACAGGCCTCCTCTTTGAATTAATATTCCCCACATTTTCACAGAGGTACTGGCATCACAGGTGGACCTGTGAGTCACCCACATTTTGGGGTAACAAGATATGGAGTTAAACATAGCTACAACATCATGCCTACATGTTTCTGTAGTATTTTCATGTCCCTTGGAGAAGGCAGCAGTGTCCACGAGTTCATCAGCAATGTGGTCACACCATTCTTGGCCACTGATGGCTCCCCATACCAATGGGATGGTGAAGTTATTCCAGCAGTAATCCAAACTTGAACCCTGTCACCAAAACAGCTTCAACATCTTGGGTAGTTCCTTTTAAGGTCCGGACTAAAACTCTGAGCAGATTCACTGCCCAACTGACATGGGAGGCTCCCCACCACCATAGCATCCCATCACTCTCCAATGCAGCACTGCTTTGATAAAGACATTTTGGCTTAGTAATTGCAAAATTAATTCCTGGGAATGTGCAACATCCTGATGGTAAGAGGCAGGAGGGGAAAAGACAATGCCCACAAGTCTGCCAAGATTACAAGCACAAGAAAATGGCCTGACAGTTGATGTACAAGTTCCCCAGTGTGATAATAAAACCATAGCTCCTTTCCAAGAAGGATTTTTTTTAAAAAAGAAAAAAATGCCCTTCATAAAACCTTTTTTTTTTTTAATGCAGGAAAATTCCACTGCACTGAAAGCAACTCTTGCAAGAATAAACATTTCCTTGGGAGGGACAAGATCATGAAAAACAAAAGTAATCATTGAAATATTTTTTCCACTTTGATAGTAAATTGGTAATGTGTTAAGCTACCAGGTTCTGGCCTGGCAACAGAGTGGCAACTTTTTTTGGCAACATGCTGAGATAATTATATATGAAACCTAAATGCCTCCTACCCTACAGCAAAACAAAAGTTTGCTGGCATGTTCCTCCCTATAGACGCACACACATGCCCAATTATATTCAATTATAACCTTCACTCATCCACCCACCCACCCACACTTACTATTTTCTGAATCCAGAAAAGTGTCATAAAGCATTTCAAAGAACCTAGGTTGTCATTTTAATGTTAGTCAATAATCTGTTTGTTAGTTTTTACAACACATCTGTTTGTACAATATAGCGCCAGTCAATAATCTCAATCTGTTAATGTTGATAAATTCAATGTGCTAGTTAATAATCTGTTAGTTATCACAATGCATCTGTTAGTTGTTGATTGCACAGTAAAATTCATTGCTGCTCCTCTGCATGGACTCACTTGTGTTACCTTCTGCAAGTCACTGTGGCTCAATTCACTCAGCAGTATAGTACAGGGGACCAGGCAGAGAATAGATCAAGATTTAGTGATAGATTTCAGAGTAATCTGCAGTAGCTTCTGGCTTGAAAATGTTAAACCAAATTTAGGAATCAGGGAGCCTTCTAGGTGTTGTTGGAATGCAACTCCCAACATTCCTCACAACTGGCTAGGCTGCTGCGATTTGGAGTCCAGCAACATCTGGAGACCCAAATGATTCTCATCCCTAAGTTAAGTATTACTAAGTAAATTTGATTTTTTTAAATTGATGTAGCTGACATTTTGCTAATTGCTTTTTCTCTGAGCCTCCCCCCCCTTTTAAAACTACCTTTGATTTTACCTTCAGCAGATGTTAGGTGTATGAAATCCTGACCTGTACTAATTCAAGATGTAGATTCATGCTCTTGGGAACTGGTGTCCAAAAAGGTAATTTTCCCAAGCTCTGGAGACTCCCATAGTCTTTACTTAGCATGTCCCCATCCTGTTGGAATGAAAATTGGGGCACAGGGAGAGCAGAATGCTAGCCCCCCTGTTTTTTGGTTTGTTTTTTTTTTCCAGAACTGGGGTCATGACATCACCTGCACTTTCCAATCTGCCATATACCAGATAAATTCAGCAGCAGCAAGCAGACAATCAGGCAGGCAGGCAAATAGGTGGCACGTGAAACAGAGAACATAGTAGCAGCTCCTGTAGCCAACTTCTTAACAAGGACTGTGGCCCTGCCCATCCATCTATTCTTCCAGCTCCAACCTGGCCAGATCCATTTGTCCTGTTGAATTGTACACCTCCATCAACCTGACAATTTAGACTGCAATTCCCATACTCCTCCACCAGTGTGCTGTATTGGGGTGATGGGAATTGTAGTCTGAGGTGTATTGCAGAAGGCAGTCTTCAGTGAGTAGGAGGTTATCTTTGACTTGGTCTTTGTGCATACATCTTGAATGATGTTAGGTGTCTGAATTCCTAATCTGTATTAATTCAGATGTAGCTTCACATTATTGGGACCTGGAGCCCCAAAAAAATAATAATTTGGATTCTGCCCTGTGAGTATATAAAGATGCTTAGGATCTATCTTCTGTTCCCTTCTTCTTCCCACTCACACCCTTGTCAAAGCCCTCTTCTTTCACGAGGGCAAAGGGGGAAAATGCAGGTCCCTCTCTTCTTTTTCTTCATATCCTGTCAAATGCTCTTCTATCCACAAAGCAGGAAGGGAGATGCCCAGGGACTGACAAGAAGACAGAATAATAGGTAGTTGGGGCACAACATCAGAGCCCACCTGTGAAGAGCGGAAAGAAGTCACAGGATGGGAGGGGAAATCTTCATGAACTTCAAAGGCCTGTAAAACAGAATAGAACAGGAGGGGGCAATTTCTTTTTGAAAGGATAAATACTTTTATTTTATATTGGTACAAATCATGCTGTTTTATTCCATCTATAGTGGACTTATTGGGCCCTTCTGCACTACACTGTTATAGTGGTATTATTCCACTTTTAACATCCTGTGGAATTCTGGGGTTTACAGTTTACTGAGGCTAAATTCTCTGACTGAGAATTCTAAATGCCCTTCTCTAAACTGCAAACCCCAGGATTCCATAGGATATTGAAAGTGGAATAATAGCACTATAACAGTATAGTGCGGAAAGGCCCATTGAATCAACGCATTGATAAACCCCACTTATTTAATAGGTCTGCTCTAGCTGGAGCTAACAAGATGATTTGGGCCACTGCTTGATTTGTTATAAAATAGGTTATGCTATATAAATTATAATTATAATTTCTTAATAGGTGAAATTATTAAGAAACAGCGGTGCTGCATGTTTGTTTACTGAATATAACATTTTTTTCCCAGAAAACTCTCCATAATCACTGCCTCCCCTCCTCACTTCAGTAAAATGATGTTTCACAGTGCATAAATATGTAATAGCATTTAATAGTTTATGGGAGCTGGCTGGCAATACAGATAGAGGCACTGTTAATATGTCAAAGATTTATGATGGTCATAGACTGGCACCTATGGAACAATTGCCGGTGGTCTGAAACAGAAGGAAGAGTAAATTTTCCAATGTCAAGGGCCAGATCCAGCCTTAACTTCCCTGTAGTGAGATATTTTTGAGGCAAGTAAATGCCCTTTCAAGCTTTAGTGGGCTTGCCTAGTGGCAACAAGGAGCTACAACAAGCACTAGGACAGTTAGTGACCAAATTTCTGGATAGCAACATATTAATTCTCCTCAGTGCCCCTTATTGGTTCCCTGTTGGAGTGAGTAACTTTCTGCTCCATGGTAGGAATTTTTTTTTCTTGAATAGCTCCAGTTTATCCTTGTGCTCACTGGAGCAGCAGCCAATAAGCATCAACAGTGGCCCTAGACAGGGCTCTGGAAGTCAGATTAACTGTTTTAAGATGCCAGGTGGCAATGGCAGATATATCTGTCTTGTCTCTGAATGTTATCCCTACTTAATAAGTAGCTGGGGACTTTTTCCGTACTGCGCAATTAATATCAGTTTCATCCCACTTTAACTGCCATGACTGCATCCAGCCTACACAATCATGAGATTTGCAGTTTGATGAGGTACTTAAAATTCTGTAGTGCACTCACCCAATCTACAGCTTTAGAGCTCACTGACAGAAAATTCTGAGTACCTCATCAAAATACAAATGCCAGGATTCTGTAAGATGGACCCATGACAGTTAAGGGAGTATCAAAATGCTGTAATTTTATTGTTATCCCCAAGAGGTGAATGACTCAGAAGTCCAGACGTGACGGTGAGGAATATTTAGCTCAAAGGGGAAGCCTGCAAGGGGTGGGTGGGGGTAATCTTACAGTATCTTTTACACCTACGTATACTGGTACTCGTGCAGGCACACCAGTCAGTGATCCAAAGAATGTTTTTTTTTTTTTAATTGGGGGAATTAACAAGCACAAGCATACAAGATTCAAGCAGTCTCACAGTCACACAAGGCTAACTGAAGGAATAGCGAGGAAAAATTGGATAGTGAGGGGTTAGAGTGAATTGGGTGATATTTACTATCCTGCAGAGAAGGGATGAAGTGATGTGGCTCAGATTAAGGGTAGTACAAGAGTGGGAACTGGAGCAGCAGAGTGACAGCCTATGTCCAGAATACTATAAATTATCTGGCTCAGAGGCAGGGTTTAAATATCCTGTTTCTGCCCTGATGGAGAAGGTGTTAATGACTCTCTGGCAGAGTAAGCAGTGGGATCCAGAACAAGCTAATGGCCTTAGCATTAGGTGACAAAGGACTGATGGGAATCTTGATAGCTCCTTAATGGCTCTGCAGGCAAGGAAACAAAAGAGAACTTTGGCAGAAAAGGGAAGAGGGTTGAAAACAGTCAGTTTCTCTGTGGAGGCAGTTTCAGGTGCTATTGTTTCTAAAGGCTGAGTCATTGAGGTACATTTTACAAGCTCATTATCACTGGAGCCTCCCTGATTATGACCAGGCCATGCCCTGAGGCCCCATCTGACCTACTTTTGCTTTGCATGTGTTCAGCCAGTCCTCATCTGCACAACTTTTCAGCCATAGCAGTGTATAATTTATATTTTATGCCCATTAAATGCTATTTGCCAATTATACCATATCATGGATTAGGTGTGTACGGCCTGGTAGCCTTTATCATCTCACGTGGCAGTTGCACTGAATCATGTGCTTATCTCAGGAAGACTATGTTAGAAGGTTAAATGGTGGGATTGGTAGCTTTGGGAGGAAGAGTATGCAGGGCTATGAGCACTGACCTATTTAGAGCACAAAAGTTATCTCAAGCAGCCTTTCTGTCTATCTAACAGCTTTCTAAGCCAGGATTCCTTGTGGCTGATCTGCTTCAGGACCCTGGAGAGCAACTCACATCCAGCACGTCCACGCTGCAGCAGAAAACCTTTCCCTCAGAAAAGGAATTTTTTCTATGGCAGCAGCTATTTAATCCATTAATATTGCTAGCTAGATCAATTCAAGAGATATCTTCATTCCTATACTAGATGAAGGATAACCTTTTTACATGTAGTATGGTGGGGAATTATTTTAAAAAACAATAATACAGGGTGCACATAAGCAAATTACTTGATGATGAAAGAAAAGTGGGAAAGAAAAGATTAGCATGGTTAGGAATATAAATTGCTGAAATGGCAAAAACAGGTAGAAGAGGCATTTTAGCATGCTTTTCAGTAATGTAATTGGCATTGTTAATCTAGTAAAAAAAAATGACCAGCATAAATAGAGCTATACCCAAAATTTAATGCAGTGAATAAGCAAATCTCATTTTGATTACATTCACATTTATTCTTACTTTGGTGACAGCTGATGGCTGGCACCCTGTTAGTGACATATGCATGCATAAGTCATGCTATGCATGAGAATGTATTATAAACTACAGCACAGCAGATGTATTCTGTCGACAGCAGCAGAAGCAGAATTGTGTGTACAGCAATGTTGCACAATGGCACCCAGTCATTGGCATGTGTTATGCAACATTGCTATTCTCCATAGGGGTTATTGTATCTCCACATACAGATATTTATGCTATGCTGAGGGGATGTGGGATTGCAGCCACAATCTGTTATTTACTGAAATAAAACATCAGATTTTCTCATTCAAATATTATCTTAAAACTACAGTAATTTGATCTGTTCTCTGCATAAAATAGGGGAAAAAAATACCAAGGCAGTGTAAAGTTCTTAGTCACACCAATCCCACAAGAATTTACTTCTACCACAAAAGGAATGCCATAGAATCTTCCATGTACCTGAAGCTCCACTCAGGAAATGGCAGGATTAGACCAGGGCCATACTGGCTGAGGAATTCTGGGAGCAACAAGCAAAAAGTAACTTTTTCAAGCTTTAGATTAGAAAGCCTTCAAGGCTTCCTACTGCTCTATTGTTCTAACTGAACAAGTACAAGTCATTGATTGAAATCCTAACCACAGGCATACAATTCAAACATCTGTTCGGCGTTTATGTTACTGAGCATTTGATGTACAGAACCTTAGGGAGACTGCATGTTCAGAAGCAGACACAAAAGCTAAGCTCTGTTCCAGATGTAGATTTATGGCTACAAAAGCTATTAGATTATAAACAACTGGATTTTTTGTCTGCCAGATTAAAGGGAAAGCAGGAAAAAATAGTGGTACAAAATTGGAGTGCTGTAACAAAATATATGAGATTGAAAGGTTATTGTGTAACGCCCGAATTAACAAGCTAAATAGACAAGGTTGTTACTGGTATGGTCTATTGGTTTGGTCTACATTGATACAACAAAAAATACCATGATGATGTTAAGTCAATAATTATGTTTATTTGTATGTTTATTTTTTATTTTTTTTTATTTTTTTTACACGACTAGATAAAATGCATATGAAATCTGATTAGAAATAAAAATTAGAGAGCTTATGTAAGATAAGATTAGCTATTAATGGAACTCTTAGGGAAGGCAGGGAAGTCATGGCAACATATAGTATATAATACATGAATAATGAGTATGTTATATAAGTTGATTTAGTTATATTATATGCTGTCAAAATAATGTGTATATATGGATATTTATATGTGAATCTATCAAATGTAAATATGACTCTGTTAAGATGATTATATATCCTTTTTTTAATTGTATATATTTATTTTCAAAAATTATATAAAAAAAAAAAGCTAAGCTCTAAGGGATGGTTTTAAAATGGGAGTTGGACCATCTCAGTTTAAAATGCGGTGTCATTTGTTTGAAGATGCCCCAATAACAAAAAAGAAGTCTACTGAAGAAAACATTTCTCCTTGGCACAAACTTTTCATGTTTGATACAAACTTGAGGAATAGCACGGGGAGAGAAAAGGGATGCCCTCAAACCCACAAGTCCCTACACGAAACCTGAGGTCCCTGTGTGACAATCCTACCACAACAAACTCATACCATTGAAGGCTGTTTGATTTGTTGATCTTTTTCTATTCATGTACTAGTGTGGTGGAGTCTCCTTCTTTGGAAGTTTCTAAGCAGAGGCTGGATGGCCATCTGTTGGGAGTGCTTTGATGTGAGATCCTGCATAGCAGGGGTTGGACTGGATGGCCTCTGTGATCTCTTCCAACTCTGTGGTTCTATGCTTCTTTACTAAAAACCCAAGTAGTATTAGTTTGGAGAAAAACAGTTTTACAGCAGGAGTGGCCTTCCAGACATAGATGCAACTTCCATCATGCTGGTTTGGGTTGATGGGAGTTCCAACAACACCTGGAGGGTTGTCCCGACTACTTCTTTTTTGAAGTTTGGAAAAGTTACTTTTTTGGACTACAACTCACAAAATCCTCATGGGTGTACTGTTAAGTACACTGGAGATCCAGAAGGGTAATGGCAGCATCTTCTGCCTTCTCCTGGTGTGCACACTTCAGCATTTTGAAGCTGCTTTCCAGGGGAGGAGGGCAACCTTGTGCTAAGAATGATGAATTCCACCTTCCACAATATTCCCCAAAATGCATATGTTAGGTAACACTAGCTTTCATGAGTTTATGTCAATGATAGGTTTCTGACCATCTTCTTCTCTTGTAATCTTCCTGTTCAGTATGGGAAAAGGTTGGAGAAGATACTTTTCAACTACATCTCACAGACCCCACCACCACAGCCAGCATGGACATTGGGAGCTGTAAAAAGGAAACTTTCCAAACCTCTGGGAAAGCCAAAACAGCTGTACAGCCTCTTCAGATTGATAGCGCTACGTGTCTGGAAGCACTCTGTGTAAGAATTATGTGTGAGATGCTTTGAGCTCTTTAGAGTAAGTGCAACAAGTAATAAATGGATAACTAATATAAAATCATTTTTGTCGTTGATAACAAATAAAAGGTGCCATGACAGAGAGCTGCTTCCAATGTGCTGTTCTCACACAGCCAGCCTTCTAGCAGCAAGTATTATTTTGTTATCAACAGGAATGTTTTCAAGAGGGAATTTTCATGGCATCCATTCTCAATGGGAGGTTCACAGGTTGTAGCTGAGCCTACAGCCATACAAGCCTCAGGGCAGCCTCTACTTTGAAGTGGCAATCATTTCCCACAATACAGAGGCAACTGTGACTGTGCATTGCATTGGACGTGTGGGACCAGCACGTGTGAAGCCATCCAAAAACATCTACTCTGCGAACAAAGGTTTTAGCACAACAAACCGGGGACTTCATATGAGTCATATGAATCTGGGACTTCACATGAGTCATGTCTCACCACCTCCTTCAACTTGTTTTGAATGTTAGATCCTGAGCTGAGAATATACCAGGTCTGTTTATTGGCCAGCCCACCTCCCAGGCGAGTGCAGAGTGCAAGTCTTAACTTGAGCCAGAACTGAACCTCAGAATTTTTTTTTGAAAAAGTAGAGCTTAAAGAAGTAACAGCAAAGCGTCTGCCTCTCAGCACATGCAAAGTACTTGGCTACCAGTACTAAGCAATATGAGCTAGATCCCAGAGATCAGAGAGTGATGTTTCCAGTCAGGCTCAAACTGCAGCAACTCTATTTAAGTGTTTTGTGGCAGGAGTGAAAGGGTTTAAAGGAAATGTCAAGTAGCAAGATGCAACACACATTAAGCAGAAAGGGGCAATTTCACAGCCACCACCATCAATTTGACTGCAAGGAATTCTCACTGCCAGTCTGAAATTGGGTAATCTGTTACTTCCCTGAGTGTAAAAGCAAAAGCCATTAACTTTCCAGGGGGAGGGGTGGAGAAAATGTGGACATTTAAGTGATCTTTATGTAACTTGCAATTGTTTCCATCTTGTGCCTCTACCATGTAATTTGAACACCCAAAATAAAATGACAGCGCAAGTGGAAGTTTCTAACAGAGCACTTGTTCTAACAGAAGAATGGAGAGACTGGCTGTCTTCTCCTGCTAGGAAAATAAAATGTCTAACAAAAATTTGGAAATGTTACTTTCAGGACTACAACTCCCAGTCAGCATGGCCTCATGTCTAGATGAGCCTGGGAAACCTAGCCAAAAAAAAAAAAAAAAAGGATAACATTTCCAAACTTTAAAAAACCACTGATAATAAGAGAAACCTGAGATAGCATATGTCATGCCGGGAAATACCCCCTTTCCATGAAAGTCACTCCCATAATCTAGGCTGCAATCCTAGACATCCTTTCCCTGGAATAAGTCAGAGGAGCTTACTTTTGGGTTGAGATGTAGCTAAAGGATTGTATTGCTAAGCTCTCTATGTGTGTGTGTACATGCACACATGTGTGTGTGATGCTAAGGTGCCCTTAGTGACTCCATTTGTAAATGTCGTTTGGAATGGTTAGTTTATTCCTTGCAGTGTTTGAAATCAGCCCATTTTGTGCTATTTGAAAAATTCAGTTCATTCACCCTTAGTTGTAATTATGCTAAAGGGAAACTATTCTTTATGCATTATTTCTAATTACTGCAATGTAACATTTATGATGGTGGCTTGTTCAACACCCATCTTACCAGGTGCTATTTGGAATGCAGGCAGGACAGTGTTGACTCAAGGTAGTTTGCTACCTGATGCAATGCAAATTACTTCAGTTCATAAGGCAGAACAACACAGAAGCATCTGGCAGTGAAGACATAAGAATCACACTGTCGGGTAGCCCTCCATATTTCAGTATGGAACACGTAGTAGTAGTTAATTAGCTGCTTGCTTGTAACCAAGGATGGGAACCAGAGACCGCTAGGTAAACAAAGCTAGGATTGCAGCACTGATAAGAATACCAACCGAAGCCGGCCCTTCAATGTGTCTTGCTGTAGGAAGGGAATCTTTTGCTTCTAATGTTTGGATTTTGCTAATTACTTTCAGTTCGCTCACTGAAGTCCTGTACAACACATCACACTTCTAATAAATAGTGTATTAGCACTGTTACATTTGTGCGTGTGATTTCGGTTCCTGACACACAGATTAAGTACTAACAATTTCTAGCCCTTTCATGATGCTCAGTGGTTGGAATCTCCTTAATGAGATATATGTCTAACTGTGA